>CM077170.1:43910348-44070348 GCA_039654105.1 Coreius guichenoti | reverse complement strand
CTAAGATAAAAATGACAAGTTACATTAATTTAATTCAATTTATCTGTACTTCCCTATATTCAAATATAAATTCTGAATCTCATTTGCTACCTGAATTCAAATTCAGAAACAGGACTGTAATTTATGAGGCATTCTCTATTTAAATCTTAATTTAAATCTAAATACCCTCCATTTCCTTTCTCATGTCCTACATCCATCTCCATAATTCTCACACCCTTCTGCTTTTCTTCCCTATATTCTGTCTGTCTCTTTCATGCTGATTAATGAAGGTTAAAAGGTTCTGCTAATGGTCGTGTCAGGGTAAGTTATAGAGTTTAGGGGACATGAAGGGTGTCATGTTGTCTGTCAGAGTAGTAATGCTCAATTCTCCCTGACACACAGGACAGCAGAAGCTGGAGACACACATATGGATCATTTCCACATGACATCACATATGTCTATATATACTGGATAAAATATTCAACTAATGTGTTTAGAGGATGTGAATAATATTGTTTTTTGATCACAATAGTACAATTAAGTGAACTTGACATCATCCTTAGGTTCAAGAGATAAATGTGTGTGTGTGTGTGTGTGTATATAAACAAACTCTCATAAATGCACTGTAAACATTCTCCAAATGGATGCTTTACTTCTACAGTCAACTCTGCAATTGAATTTCAGGGATGCCACACTCAATATTCATTCTGCTTTCCCTCTTTTACTAGAGACACGTCCTGAGAGGTTATTTTCTATTACCACCCCTTACAAACTGCATGCAGATGCACAAAAAAGACACAAAGACACACTTCTCACGACACAACCCACTTTTAATTTACTGTAGTTCAACTACACTCAAGTGAATCTCTTGAAAATGTAGTTAGCATGTAGTAAACATAGTAGCAACAAAAAACATTGAAACATTGCATTTAACTAAATATTTAACTTAAAGGGATAGTTCACTGAAAAATGACAATTGTCCCATAATTTACTCACCCTCAAGTCATCCTAGGTGTAAACGACTTTCTTCTTTCAGCCAAACACAATCGGAGTGTTATTAAAAAATATCCTGGCTCTTCAAAGCTTTGTAATGACATTGAATAGTGCACAAGTTTTTGAAGCTCCAAAAAAAGCGCATCCATCCACCATAAAAGTAATCCATATGGCTCCAGGGGGTTAATAAAGGCAGAAGGTCACTCTTCCACCGGAACTAGACTCGCGTACAGCCGTTACCAGAAGCCAGTGATTATAGTTTATAAAGTTATAAATATGGATATTTTTCTTTACAAAAACGCATGGCTTTGCTTCTGAAGGTCTTTATTATCACCCTGGAGCTACGGATTACTTTTATGATGGATGGATGCGCATTTTTGGGCTTCAAATACTCTATTATTAAAGACACTATTTACTCCCATTATAAAGCTTGGAAGAGCCAGGATTTTTTTTTATATAACTCCGATTGTGTTTGGCTGAAAGAAGAAAGTCATATACACCTAGGATGACTTTAGGATAAGTAAATTATGGGGTAATTTTAATTTTTTGGGTGAACTATGCCTTTAAAGAACGGCTAAATGAAATCATTAATCATTTATTTGATCTGTGAATAGCGCGACCACAATAAAATGGGATATCTCTGTATAAGGCCTATATGCTCTTTAAAAGCTACACTGTGTTTTGTTAACAGTTGAACTACTAGTGTTGTTGAGTTAGTAGCTAGTTTTAGAAATGTACTGCCCAACTCAGCTTACCTTCTGGTGCATGTCGGCGGTAATGTGGTCCACCTCGCCATCCTCAATCTCACCCATCTTCAGCCGGCTCACCACCACTGTGCCCACTGTCGCTGAATCATCTGCTGTCCTGAAACACAGCAACACAATGAGAAATGAGGCCCAGTACATGTGTGTCAAGGGCTTCAAGCTAATATGAACGTGAATCACAGCGTCCAGATGTTTTAAAGTCCCTTGCAGTCAATAATTTTATCCCTTAAAACTCATCTTTGATAACCAAAACGACACATTCAAATGTTTTGTCCTGTGAAAATAATTGTTTCATGCCTTAAAATAGCTTGAATGTACAACCTTGCTTTATTTACTGTAGTATATGTGGATTCAAGAATATGCAAATTAGCTCCGCCCCCACTCACTCACACCAGCTCAGAGATCCACTCGCTCAACTTTACTGTAGTTTACTGGAAATATTGGTTTAATTCAGCCATATATGTTTGAAACAGAAACTGATTCAGAAGAAAAAGAAGAAGAGTGAATTATACAGGGTCGTCTACAAGATGGTAATGCGTTTTATGTATCACTCCTTACAACGTCGGACACATAACGATTACTGATTTTTGCTTGACTACATTATCAAACAGCAAATAATGTGTTGCTAATGTTACACAAACCATGTTCCCGGTCGCCATCTCAGAGTCAGACAGCTGCCTTATAACGATCAGCATCCTTAGAAACGCTTTGAACAACTTAGAACGTCAGTGGAGAAAAGCCCCGCCCCCACGTTGACGGGATTGGTTACATGTTTGTGACGGTAGGAAACGGACGATTTCAAACAATGTTTTTGAGGCTGTCTTTGGTTCACTGCAGTTTTAATGAGAAAATACTCAGCGATGGTGTTGACTTATGAATTTGCGCAAGGTTTGTCTGAAAGCATATTAAAAACACCACATAGACATATAAACAATATTTAAAACCTGATTTTCACCACAGGGGTCTTTAAATGACATGCATCATCTTTAAAATAAAACATTTTAGAGCAAGATGTTAGTTCATTCCAATTCATTCACTAGTCTTGTATATTTGCCAGCTAACAGGGAACATTCTCAGAACGTTCTGGCAAGGTTCTCTCAAAGTTATGAACAAACGTTCTTCCAGTAACGTTAATAGAATGTTCATTCAAAGTTATCTGGTCTTTAAAACTGTTCTCAAAAAAATTAACATTATTTATACAGTATATCCGTCATGGAATGTTTTTTCTGTTGGATGTTCATCATTTTTTTTAAATGTTACTACATGTTTTAGAACGTTCAGAGAACATTCAAATGTAACATTCCCATAATATTTGCAAAATGAATAATTGGAATTTTATCACATAACCAAGAAACAAAAATGCTTTTAAACCATTTAAAAAAACTGGACTTTTTGAACGTCCAAAGAACATTTAGAAATATAATTTTCATGTGAACGTTAGCAAAACAAAACATTTTGTTAATTGGGGCCAGATTTACTAAACAGGGCAAATTAGCGTGAGAGCGCAACCCCATAAAAGTGCTGATGGGAGTGGAAAGTTCTGCACATGATCTAATGAAGACGCACAAATTAAAGAACACAGACGCAGCCGGATCCTTTCCATAGTGACCAACGCAATCTACCAGTTAGCGTCTGGTTTAAGACATGCTTTTTTTGGGTGGTAAATAATGGCGCAAACATAGTAAATCACCTCGATTGATTCATTTAAATACTCTCCTCCCATAAATTTTGCGTCTGAAAGGGAAACTCCTACAAATGCATATGCAATAAGGTCAGACGCAAAAATAACCCTGTCCACACCTTTTCAGCGCTAATTTTTCACTGCGTGTCTTTAGTGAATCCTGACAGTTTTTTTTACGCCAAAAGAGGGTTTGCGCTGGCGTAAGCTGTTAGTAAATCTGGCCATAGGTGTATAATTTCTAGACTGATCAGAAAAAAAATGTAAACGACTCAAGTAGGGACATTGCGGCCTCACTAAGGTACCTAAACCCATAGTTGATATCCTGTAGACATTAGCATTGATGAAGGAAGATTACTCGGTTTCTCAGTAGTAACCAGCCACAGGTTTGGCACGAGCAGATCAAGCCCCAGCTGTGGCTGTTCATGTGCCAGCACACTTGGAGCGAGTATGATATCTGAGGATATGATTGACCTCAAATTAACTTTGAAGCTCGACTGAGGAGAGAAAAAGACATCAAGTCAGCCTTTAGAGGTGCACTGGCAAATTACCCATCCATGAACATGACCTAGACAAATCTAATTGGCCCTGGGTCTCTTTATGACAACAGTAAATCAGAGAGCATTGTTATGAGAAGAGCTAGCGCAGTATGCTAATAGATATGAATGAGAAGCCGATAGCAACACATTTTACTTCTGTAATGTGACATTTCTGAGTGAAACAGGATATTTAATGATTGAAAGAAACGCAGGGACTTTTTATCCATTGGGGATTAATTGGAGAGCGACAAGTAGTGATTATAAAGCAAAAATGGAGCTTGATGGTTTGAGGGGTTAATAAAGTAAGAGGCATTCATGATGTTAGTTGAAAAGGAAAGTCATTTCTGAGGCAGTTATTACTTTGTGGTACTATTTTTTACTAGCTTGTATTTCAATCTTAAAGTCAGTGTCACTACATACGCTGTCATGCAAGAACATATTTTTGAAGTTTATGCACTTAACACATGCCACCCAATGTGAGCAATATATATATAAATAATTATCAGATTATGAACACACACACACACACACAACTGTTCAAATGTTTGGAGTCTGTATTTTTAAAAAAGAAATTAATACTTTTACTCAGCAAGATTGCCTTAAAAGTGACAGTAAATACAATTAAAATGTTACAAAAAATTTCCATTTCAAATAAATGCTGTTCTTTTGAACTGTCTATTCATCAAAAAAAATCCTGAAAAATGGTATCACGATTTCCACAAAAATATGAAGCAGCACAACTGTTTTCAACACTGATAATAATCATAAATGTTTTTTGAGCATCAAATCATCATATTAGAATGATTTCTGAAGGATCATGTGACACTGAAAGCTGGAGTAATGATGCTGAAAATTCAGCTTTGATCACAGGAATAAATTAAATTTTTTATATTCAAATAGAATAACTTATTTTTGAATGCTACACACACATATGAATGGGATTTTTTTAATATTTCTGCAAGTCACATTGTTATGCCAGTAGGTGGCGACAAATGACCGTCTTCATAATTGAATCATTGATTCAACCGATTCGCTATCAAACACAGATTCACTAAGTCCCTGCGTCCCAATGTGTATACTATCCATCCTAAATAGTATGTGAGATTAGAATAAGTGTTAAAAAGAGTATGTCAAAAGTCCCCGGATGGTCTACTATTTCTGGTAGATTTTCATAGTGTGGATCCGTACCAAATGGCACACTTCATATGCACTTAGTCTTGTGGACTTACAATGGCTGCTGCGTGCACGTGTCCATCAAGTCCATGAGACCGTAGGGTGTCCTGTTTGTGTCAGAAGGGTGCTTGCGAGCGCCCCCTTTGAGGTCGATATCCGCCCTCGATGCACACTTTCGCCGAGCTTGCATGGATGCGAGCTCCGCAGCAGACTTCTACCGAACAGTCAAAGCGGCACTATGTCACCAAAGTGCAGACTTGCAGAAAGACCGCGAGTGTTTAGGGTGCCATTTGGGACAGGACCACACGGCTAATACTGCCCACAACCCATTGCGCTTTGGAGGAGGATTCAGTTCAGAACTACAAACGTGTGTTAAAGTGTTAAAACCTACAAACATGGCGAATGTGCGAGTCCGACGGGTAAGTAGAGAGGTTTAGATAAAGGGGTTTGAGGTAGGGCCATAACCACCATAGACACTGAGGGGGACAAGTCCCCTCCAATAATTAGAAACGGCCAAATTGTCCCCCCAATATTTGAAATTCTTGCACTGCTCTGCTGCACTTCATTACGCAGCGCTCTGTATGTTGTTGTTAGGATGACAAAAAGGTTTAAAAGTAAAATTTTTAGTCTGGTCTGCCTCAGTGGTCTAACAGCGCTCATCAATGTCAAAATGATTGAGATGATTGAGGCCAATCAAATCAAAGTAGGCAGAGTTTACCGGTTTAAGAAGCGGAGCGCAAATTCGTCAGTTTAACGTTGAAAGAAAGTGAGGTAAGCGAAACATTGCGACAGAAATGTTAAACGACAGACAGTAACATCCAGTGATGCAAACTACTCAACTTTTTCAATTGAAAATATGCATTTATGTGATTTATGTCATTCCTAACTGAGTGTGAATACTAGACAAGAAACGTTTCACATTTCATCTGCAACCAGGGCCTAAAATTAACACCCGACCACGCACCAAATGCGGGTGAATTTTGCAATTGGCGGGTAACACTGTCAATCTACCTGCCACGGGCAGGTAGCCAATGAGAATTGAGTGATTCATTAGGCAGTTTGAGAGGATGCGACTGCTGTTTCAGAACGTTCATGCGATCGGAAAGAAGACGAGGCCCTTCTCTGACTACGTTTGGATGTGCGAGTAAGTATTAAACTGTTGGTGAGATGGGATAATGCAACGCTGACGTAGGCTACAGTACAATGACAGCTGCACAGATGTGTGTGCGTGTGCATGTTGGGAGTTGGGAACCGGTGAGAAAATGTCCGGTACCCGGTAACTTTACCAGTAATAATAATATTAATTTAGTTCTGCTTAACGGTTCCTGAACGGTGTAACTAACAGCTGCCAGGACCACGGCCGCGTGTGATTTGTTTACATACGAGCTGCGGTAGGACTATATCTGTGGACTCAGATGAGCAGCAGTCAGTATATGACTGTCTGTGACACGGGAAATCAATGAATAAAAAGATTTTTAAAAATGTATATTCTAAGAGTTATTATTACTTATATTGATTTCGTTAATAATTTGACAGCACTTAAATGTGTATTCTTACAAGTTAAAGAACAATGTTTGTGCAATTCCTGTTTTTCACCTTTATGAGGCAAAAAAAAAAAAAAACACCTGTGGCAGGTGTTTAAATACACCTGCCACAGTGGCTGGTGGTCAAAAAAGTTCATTTCAGGCCCTGTCTGCAACAACAATGTGAACTTTTATAAAGATTTGTTTGGCCATTAACTTTTAAATGCATAATTTTGCTAAAATATGAGGAGAGTTTTCCGAATGAAAGACCCACGACTAGCAGATCAACGTGCTACTGCATTTCTCTCCAATGAAATGAAATGTGAAGGATGTTAACTATGACAAGATGATTGACAGGCCAGTTTACGGTGTTGGATGCACGTAAAGATGCAGTTGTATGACGTGATAGTATGTCCCAAAGCTTGCCTACTCTTCTGCTACACACTCAAAAGTATGTACTTTTTCTTCACAAAAAGAGTCTAAACTTTTAGGGCATAGGGCGAATTGAGACACAGCAAGTGTTTTTATGAGCGAGTCACTGAATCACTCATTCAACTGATTTGCTCAAAACGCTGACTCATTCAGAAACTAAATGCCACCGGTGTGTTGATTAATGTTGCAATGGTTCTGATGGGGTTTTGTTTGAAACTATTTTTGTTCAAAAAAAAAAAAAAAAAACAAACAAACAAATAAAAAAGTATCTGGAAATATTGTAGTCTATCTAAAATGCAAGTTACTGAATATTAAGTTCTTAATCATTGGACTGTATAAAATCAATATCATACAATTGTGGTGCTGTTTCTCAGAAACAGCCCAAGTCGTTGCATGTTTTAATGTGTTTTCAATTTAGTAATGGAGGCTTGAGCATCTTTTAAGTTAGTTATATAAACGTATCATGTACCAAAGTCCTGTATAGTGTAAAAAAGGGCAAAGGAAAGCAGCAGTGGTGAGGAGGATCATTAATCTTTTCACATACAGCATCACACAGCTTGATGATTTATGATGCCTTTAAACTCACAGCTGACTGAGACACTATTTCCCACTGCGACTAACAGCACAGTCAATTAAGAGAGGTAGAATTAATATTTCTCTCGCAAAAATACATAGATGTCTTTATTTTGAGCTAGAGGGCATCTCAAGTACACAGTGCTTTCCACACAGAGAGGATCTGATAGTGTTGCCTCTCACAAAAGGACTGAACAAGGTTGAATTTGTACATGATATTAAAGAGTCGTGAAAAGCTAAATGAAGAGTGACATTGAAAAGAAATACTTGAGTGGAACGCATGAAACCAACCTTTACTTCTTCACCAGCCGACACTCTTGGTCTGTGTCAACCAACTCCGTTAGCATTCCTATTCAGTTTCTTAAATTAAGTGTAATTTGCAATCTGCTGTCTTTGCTTAAGAGCACGGAGTTCCACCGTTTATTTTTCCCTGATTGCGTCAAAGAATAGAACAGAATAGAATAGAATAGAATAGAATAAAATAAAAAATAAAATAAAATACAATAAAAAAATTAAATAATGAAATAAAATACAAAAAAATAAATAACATAAAATAAAATACAAAACAAAATTAAAAAATTTAATTAATACAAAACTAAATTAAACTAAATAAATTAAATACAAAACTAAATAAAAAATAAATTAAATATTAAAATTAAATATAAAATAAAATGTATGAACATGTATGAGCTGTTCAAAATAAAATTATATAAAAATGAAATATAACTAATATATATTTATAGTACATAAAACAATACTGACATTCATTTAAAAATAATTACAAAACTAAAAATAATACAATACAATACAATACAATAAATAAAATACAAAACTAAATTAAAAAATTTAAATAATAAAATACAAAGCTAAATAAATAAAATGCAGAACTAAAACAAAAAAAAATGAAATAGAAAACTAAATAAAAAAATAAATAAAATAAAATATAAAATAAAATGAAAAAAAAAACAATACTAAATTTAAAATAAAATAATTAATAAAACAATACTGAATATAAAATATAAAATATATGTGAGCTGCTCAAGTCAGGTTCAAAATAAAATTATATATATATATATATATATATATATAAAAAAAAAAACTAAATATACCTAATATACATTTACAGTATATAAAACAATACTGCCATGCATTTAAAAGTAACAAAACTAAATTAAACAATAAAATAAAATGCAAAACTAAATTAAAAAAATCTAATTATATACAAAAATTAAATTTAAAATTAAATAATACAATACAAAGCTAAATAAATAAAATACAAAACTAAATAAAACTAAATATAATAATAAAATAAAATTAATCAAACAATAATAAAATAAATAAAACAGAAATAATAATAATTTTAATTTAATAATCTTTAATTAATAAAACAATACTGAATATAAAATATAAAATAAAACATATGTGAGCTGCTCAAGTCAGGTTCAAAATAAAATTATTTTTAAAAATATATATACCTAAATATACCTAATATATATTTACAGTACATAAAACAATACTGACATTCATTTGCATCCTTGGCAGAAAAAGTTTTAGCATAAATAATTATTAAAACCAACTCTGTTTCGTACACGTGTTGATAAAACTGTCATACAATCTTTTGTTCAATTCTTGGAATTGTTTGTTGACTCAGAAGAGTCAGAAACATTTGTAAGAGACTGTTGTTCTCACTTTTTCCCCTCGCAAGTTCACTCAAAAACTTCTTGAGTTCTTCAGTGCTTAGAGTGCATTCATGAATCGGTCATTGCTAGTCGACTCATTTTGTGGCTGATTAGTCAAAATGGAGCAGTTGTGAAGCTCTGTGTTGTTCTGCCTTTATTTGTCTCAAGTTCAGCCCTGATGAGATGCCCCATACGTCTCACCCCACCTGCGGAGAAATCCTCAGATTTCTGACCTACATAAAACGCTGGACGGCGCTAAAAATAGCTCGCCAGTTTTATGATTGTCTCTATGAGTAATGCTGGCACAATTCTGGAGAGCAAATGAGCGAGAGCTGCTCTGGATCCTTGTAAATGAACGAGCCCTTTCTTCCCTCTGTTTTTCCCATGACTCAGCAGTAATTGCGTTTGGATGGCTGTCTCAATCAGCGAGTCGACACACTGAGCTTCTCAACAGATCCGCCGAGCAGATGCTTGTTTTGGAGCATTTCCAGTCTTTTCTAAACAGACGCTATGCAAAGGCTATTGATGAATATGAACAACCAACCCCTTGCTATTTTTACAGCGGAACATATATAATTAATTGAATTCATTCAAAAATCATGCTGCATTGGCACGCTCCGGCGAGAGGACGGAGGCTGCCCGGCGCTTTATCTGCCGGCTCAGTATTATTCTGATGGATGCTGTGGAGCGCTGTGAAAGGTCATTCGTCAGTTGATTTCCAAGAGCTGTAAAAATCTCAGCCTCAAACGAGGTCATGTTATGAACACTCAGTGCTATAACTGTGCATTACAGACTCCATGTTTCATTCTACAAAGATGGTGATCTTTTAAAACGGGTACCTGTCAAGAGCATGTCTGGGTCATATTTAACCGTAAAATCAAAAGAAGAAATATGAAATGTGAATTGTGAACATTAATGTGAGATGTGAATTGTGAACATTATTTACATGATAAATAATTACCTTTCACTAAAACCCATGCACTCTCATAAGAAAAAACATTAATGTGGTGAAAAAGAAGAACATTTTTTTTTTTAATTAAATCTTGATTAAATTGTAAAGTATTTATACATGGCAGTATTCGACGCACTACTTTTAATGTATAAAAAAACGGGCATTAGAAAAAATTATCTAAAACAAACATTATAAAATTAAATGCCAGAAAGGGCTATGAGGAAAGGTTATTTAACCATAAAGTAAATGAACCCAAAAGTAAATTATATTTTGCAAGAATATTTAGTCTATTTTTTACATTTAGATGTTTTGAATTGTGATATTTTTACAATTATAAATAAATTATAAATAAGAAATAAAATAAAAAAGAAAATATAATAAATAAATAAGTACATAAACAAATACATTATTTAATAAATAAATAAATAAATAAATACATGATTTAATAAATAAACAATACACAATTTAATAAATAAATAAACAAATACATGATTTAATAAATAAACAATTTAATAAATAAATAAACAATACATGATTTAATAAATAAACAAATACATGACTTAAATAAACACACAAATACACGATTTAATAAATAAATAAACAAATGCACGGCTTAATAAACAAACAAACAAATACATGGTTTAATAAATAAATACATGATTTAATAAATAAACAACTAACTAAACAAACAAACAAATAATAACTAGCAATAAACAAATACATGGTTAATAAATGACAATAAATAAATAAATGCATGCTTTAACAAACAAACAAATAACTAACTAAATAAACAAACAAATACATTATTTAATAAAAACAAACACACAATTTAATAAATAAATAAATAAATACATGATTTAATAAAAAAATACATGATTAAATAAATAAATGATTAAATAAATAAATACATTTAAATCCTATTTAAATTGTAAAGTATTTATACCTAATGATTCAAATTAATAAGAAAGTATTATTTTTTCATTTATTGCACTACAGTAATGAGATTGAGAATATAGATGGATGGATAATATTTTTAATGGTCTTTAAAACAGACTTTTCTTCATGCAATATATAATTCCTTTCTTTGTGTTTAATTTTGAGGTGAAATGTGACCTGGACGTGTTTTCATTAGATTCGCAAATGAAATGTATAAACTTGTGACTTCAGGTAAACATTTAGTGATGAAACTCCCCCAGCAATACAAGCCGCTCTCTTTGAGGATCTTATGTGGCACAGCTTCTACTGAGGCTTATGAATCGATGCTCTGTGTTTGGTGCAGTCTTTCATTTCCATAAAGGTTCATTATGTACGCCCTGCTTGTGGTTGTGAGTCAATTTGCGAAGGCATTTTGTGAGGCAAGCTCCAATCAATGACAATCGAATGAGAGAGCCAGTCACTGGTGCAGAAAACAGGAAACCAGTCTTTGACCTCATCACAATCCAGCGCAGTAATTGTGCTCTATTATATTAGAACTAGATAACTTATATTATCTATTATAACTAGATTTGCACGTTTTCTGTACCTGGTAATTCTGTGTTATTCAGTTATTTCATTATGCGATAATATGTTCAAAAGCGAGCTGTGAATTGGCTCATGAGGAGGCGCAGATGGAATCTGATGATGACTTTCTCACATTTTCTCAATTTTTTTGGGACAATCTGTGGAAAAATCAGTAGAATCCAAGCAGAGAGTACTTCAGTCTTGTTGGTAGATGAAAGCACAGTTAAATTAGCCAAAATATTTATTTTAAATCTTTTAAAATATTTAATAAACAGTCGAGGGTCGAGTACTTTTAGAGATGTGAAATCTGTCTCACTGATAAGCCCCAAAAAAAGAATTAAAATGATAATTGGTTTGACCCATATTTTTACTCATATTCTTACTTTTCTGCTTGAGCAGTTATTTAAACATTTAATGAAGAAAAAAACAAGTTTAACTGATAAATGCTAAAATCGAAACATCCAAAACCAAAACTAAAAATTTAAAGATTTTGTAATTATATTTATAAAAAATAAAAAATAAAAAATATATATATATATATATATATATATAAACTGTAACTGTAATCTTTAATTTAACAATATTTAATTTAAATATTTAATAATATTTAATTTACAGTTAATTCTAAATTAAATATAAATTGAATGTAATATTAAAAATATCAGTTGATAACCTTAAAGTAGTAATATTAATATAACTGGTGTGATAAAATAATTTAAAATATAGAATCAAAAATAAAAATAAAAACTACAAAAATATCAGTCTATAACCTTAAAATAAAAATATAAAAATGGTAATATAAAACATTTCAGTTGATAACTTTAAAATAATAATATTTATATAAATGGTGTGATACATTACAAAACATAATAATATATAAAATAAAATGTAAAAAAATTATAATATAAAAAAAACAGTCAATAACATTAAAATATTAATATAAATATAATTAGTGTTATATAATAAAATAATTAACAATATAAAATAAAATATAAAAATATAATAAAATAATATTAAAAAATATTGGTTGTTTATTAACCATTTTCATACATACAGTTGTTAGTAGGTCATGTGTGAATAATATTGTCCCGCAGTTTGCTGGCTTTAGAATTACATGATTGCCGCTATATGTGAACAAAGCGATCAAAAATGTAATTGCATTTCAGTGATGGTGTGTAAATAATAACAGATCAAAAAGCCTATTCATCACTTGCTCATTTGCATAACGTGTACGTAGACACGCCCACCTCACCAACAGTGTCTGTGGAACACGGCTGAACTCTCACTGACAATCAGCGACTCATCACGGCATGTTTCAGCAGCTCCCCTTGAGAAAAAACGCCTTGCATGTTTCCCTTCACAGTTTGTCAACGCTGTGGAAAATGTGTTTTCACAAGTTACTTGTTCTATCAGCTCAGCAAGTTCACAATAGACTCAGTAAACAGAACACAGCGGCGGCAGTCGAGCTCTCTCAGACCACACTCCATGACGTCTCTATCCTCTAGCGCTTCATTGTCGAAAACATCTAAAAAGTCCAACACACGCGGAGCAACGTCAACATTTCTCCCAAACCCTCTGAGACCACAAGCACCCTTATTTATCTGAGCTGCTCGCCTCTTGAAGATGCAAATAACAAGCTCACCTTCACAGCTGAAGGTCCTGCCCTGTGGTCGTGAATGTGAAAGTATCTCTGGCCAGTCAAAATGTCAAGCTTCCTGCAGAGCAATGTGAGCAAAAGGTACCAGAGACTATAAATACCCTGTTTTGTGGGGCTGGACGGAAACAGCTTAAAGGTAAGCTCTCAGTCTTAAAAATAAGGCTCGAGACACTCGGGTCGGGGACATTTTTTAGAAACTCTAAAAGCCTTTAGTGTCTGTGAAGAATGCCTCAAACCAAAGTGTTAATATTTTACACCTCACCCACACATACATAATGAAGCATTTAAAACGCTGATGGAAAGTACAAGACTCCTACAAAAGAAATGTTTGTCAGTCATTATGTCGTTTATGTACAATAGTGTAGTACTGTTGTTAAAACCATAAGAAATGAATATGGGATCTGCTTCAAACTGGGTAAGAAACTTTCAGAATCTTCATGTAATTGTATTGCTTATTGATATGAACAAAAAAATATGTTCTAAGAATGTTTTGCTAACACTCCCATTAAGTTGTGAAAACGTTATTAACATTCAAAAAAAAATGTTTTAACAACGTTGAGGGAACGTTAAGGGAACATTCCATTTGATCAAACATTATAGGAACGTTACTTTCGAGTTCTCGGAACATTCCGAAAGGAGTGGAAACATTTAAAAAAACATTAGACGAACATTCAGCTAAAATGTTTCGCTCCATGAACGACGTATAAATAATGTTTTTGTGCTAACGTTTTGAGAACATAATTAAAAACCAGATAACTTTGAACAAACGTTATTAACGTTACTGGAAGAACTTTGAGAGAACCTTGCCAGAACGTTGGCCAAAGTTCTGAGAATGTTTCTTGTTACCTTGGAACGTGGTAAAAATTATACAAAATACAGACACTTAGTTTACCATGATAAATAAGAAATTGTTGACATCATTTTCTGTTATATGCAAAACAATCTAAAAGTGTGAATCTCATGATGTCCAGGTTCTATTTCAGCCCAAAATGCCAAAAGAAAAAATAAGCAACTATATTTTGCATAAGTTAAGTCTTTTAGGACAATTATTTGAGACAATTAAGATGTTTTTGATATTATGTTCATAGTAATTAATTATATTTCCTCGCCAAATTCTCATTACCGTAATACGTCCAGAGTTTGTTTGTAATTCCCATTCTTCTCAAATATGATTCTCATTACTGTAACAAAACAAACAACACAGTACAATACAAAACATCATTAGGTATTAATACAACAATATAGTTTTATTTATTTATTTATAATTCATTTATTGCATTAAAGTAATGAGGATATGAGGGAAATTCAGTTTGTCATGAAAATGTCACAATGCAAAAAATCTTGATGGTCCTAATGATAATAATAATAATAATAATCATATTAATAATAAGAATTATGCAAAAACCGTGATAGTCCTAATAGTAATAGTATTAAAAAAAGTATAAAATATACTTAAAAAAATAATAATATTTAAAATACTGTATTGTTCCGAATATTAGACTGTTTTCTTGGAAATACATCTGAAATTACAGGTTCATCTTATATTCAGGGTCTAGACTTTTTATTTGATCTATAAATTCGTAATTGTTCTGTATCATTTCATTTTATGCAAAGCAACATACAGGGGCGCGATGTGAGTCACCTACACGAGTGTCGTGTCTTTTCCTGGGATGGAAACGCCTGATGCTTTGTATAAAATTGTATGATTTTATTCAAAAAGATACAGAATACAAATAATTATGATGTTAAAATATGTCCTGTTCACTGTTTGTTTATGGACAGGTTATGGAGAAGTCACCGGATATATTTCGTCTACGAGTGAAACGCAGGGCGGCGGTCTGAAGTTAGAAGTTCCCCCGCTGAACATGATTCAAGCTCCGGCTCGAGATCCAGCACCGTTATGGTGGAAACCGGACAACAGAGACTTGAATTACTTCTAAATGTTTAATTTTTACTTCTAATATTTGTTAAACGAGCTTAAATGTAGGAAATATGTATTAAAACGATATAAAATATGCTATACTGTAAAATATGATAGAAAATAAAGGAATTATTATCATGCAAGCCAGTGGTTGTGTCGAGTATTTTAAAAAAGTTTAGAGAATTTAAGTTAATCCGTATACATTCATTATTGTATGAAGTAATAAAAAAGCTAGTATTATAGTAAAAATGAATCAACCCATTATTCTGGGTTAAATTAACCCAACGTGTGTTCTGTCCTTACCCAGCCCTTGGGTTAAAAACAACCCTGTTTTTTAGAGTGAATAGGGAGCGCCACATACATTTAAAACGAGTGTGACCCCCAGAACTGATCAACACGCCCCTGTAAACTACCGGTAGTGCCAGGGGACCTCATGATGGAGAATGACCGTCCAGAACAGAGCAGTGCAGTCATGCAAGTGAACCAGCAACTGAGGAGAGGTTATGATGCAAACTTTAGGTGATAAACGCAGCGGAGTCATCAAACAGCTCTCGAGCAGCCAAGAAATACGGTGTTAGAGTGTAATGTTAGAAGATGGCGAGCCCAAAAAGACTAACAGTCAAAGACAATCTTACCGCGGTCCTAAAAGCGGCTGCTTCGAAGAAACTGACAGGCAAGTGTGTCAGTACATAGCCAGGAAAAACAGAGGGGCTGCACATAACCAGAGCCGTCGACAAGCTGAAGGCACTGGATATCACCAAAGAGCTGAACATACCCACCAGCGAGGCAACTCATTTCTTATTTCGGCTACTTACTGACACACTTGCCTGTCAATTTCTTCGAAGCGGCCGCTTTGATGCGGCGTAATGGAGTGGCATTACACCGCAGAACAAGTCTTGCCCAGCGCTTGCGCTCCGACTTCAGGGAGAAACTGCTGTCTTTTCAGCGCTATGTGATGAAATAAATTCAGATGCGGATCAAACACCTGTCTTCTGCACAGAAAAAAGGTGAGAATTCAGTCATTGTGAAATCTACTGGAAATAAGAACAGTGGGTTATTTTTATGGTATGCCATTTAAATGTGAGTACATTTTATATTTGCCAGACTTTCAATACAAAAATTAAAATATGAAAAATATGCATTTTCTTTATAAAAGACTAGATTTGGTCTTCATAAAGCCCTTTTCCAAAAGGTAAATCTTGAAAAAAAAAAAAAAGGGGGGGGCCCGTCTTATATTCTGAACAACACGGTAGTATAAGACATTTATTTATTTTGATTATGGGGTGAAATGTCACTCCAAAAGAGACAAGTTTTATGCGATTCGTCCTTTTGCTAGTACTTTAGCTTGTACTGAGTCTGTCATGGGCTCAGTCAAACAGAAAACACTGACACATGAGCTCCGAGTGTCATCTGTGTGCATCATCGGCAGTGTAAAGGCAGACGTGTGGATATGGTGCGCTGTGGGCCGGGAAGGATTTGAGATGTTGATGCGATTCATTGATATTGACAGTCTGGGCTGTTAGCATTCCGCCCGCTCGCTCCTGAAAGTCACCAGGATTAGATTCATCAGAGCTGATGCAATCCCAGCACTGCAACAGGGATGTCCTCCGACAACTGCCACTAATCCGCAGGCCACTCTCATTAGAACACACACTACTGAAACAAAACACCAGCTACGGATCGGTACGTGACTGAAACAAGAATGCATGGGCGTTTACATTGCAGAAACAACAACTGTTGAAAATGTTGCATTCTGATGAAAATGTGCTCTAGTTCTTAGGAAAAACATCTCAAGAATACATTGATATAGCTGGATGATATGGTAAATACTCAAAATATATTTGCAACAATTTAACTGCACTGTAAAATATTAAAATACATGATTTAAAAAGTTAAATAAATTATAAATAATAAGTTTATTTTGATTTTATTTGCAATAAAATTAAGCAATATTATGATTTTAATGTGCTTTATATTTGGCCATTAAATTGCCTATGGATTGCATCAAATGGATAAATATTAAAAAATAAATTTCATACACACACACACACACACACACAAAAGATTTGACTTTTTTTTTCTGTATCGTAATGATACGAAACTTGGTAAAGGTTTTGGCACTTGCTATGTAAACACACACACACACACACACATGGACATTATTCGAAAAGCTTAAATGGTCCTGAAAAAAATAGTCACACTATTGTAATGCATTGGAAATGAATGGGAGAAGAATTTCATCTAGTGGAAACGTTTGGTACTGCGTCCAAACAAAGTCTTACTGAAAGCTCATTTTTGAGATATCAACCTCAAATTTGGAACTCAGCTTGTTTAGACTGAAAATATTGAAAAATATATATTTCATATAAAAATAAAAAAATAGTATTTTTGTGCATTTTTCATAACAATAAACATAAAATTCTTTTTTAAAGTTTTTTTAAGTTCACTTTTTTAAACTTTTTTCACTTCAGCAATAATCTGCCAAGTGTCGTCTTTAAAAAGAGACCAAACTTAAAGGTGCTGTATGTACATTTTTGACTGTACTAAAGCATAAAAATACAATAATGTTTGCAGATATGTAGGAAACATGCTGAGTTCACAAACTCGGTTCTCTGAAAAACAATGCTACAGCCAGTTATTCTACTTTGAAATGTGCGTTCCGTGTCGAAATTTCTGTTTTTGTTTTGGACTGTGCGAAACCACACGCCGCCAGTTTACCCAATAGTATTTCGACACGCCAGGTTTCCAGTTGACCGAAAACACTGCGTATTGCTGCCATGGAAGCCAGCAAACAAACTGGGTCAGAGATCGCAGATTCTACCCGACCTAAAAAGCCTCAGCATCCATCTAAAAATCTCTATGAACGAGAGCATATTAAAACGCGGATAAATCAACTCATCAACTTACAGTGTGTAAGTCTCCTCGCCTTCTATTGTCAATTGCGCTCGTTTCTGTTGCGCGTCCACAATTTGGCAACCCGCTTGAGCATCGAGTCTGAGGAGGGGGTGGGGCAAACAATATTTAGAATTTGGACTGCAGTACCCATTTCAACCACTAGCTGTCATTCTTACATACAGCACCTTTAAGTCTGTGCTCCAAAGCATTCAAGATTATTGACAGTTAAGTTAGAAATTTCATTTTCAGGTCCATGCTCAAAAAGTGATTAACAGGTAATAAATGGATCATAACTATTCCATAAATATAATTTAGTACCATAAAATACCCTAAAATACAAAATATTAAATTAAAAAAACATTATCAAACTAAAATATAGTATATTTATTTCATTGAAATGACCGTCACGAAAAAGAGCACCAGAGGGTTAATCAAAATATTTCATGAAAAATCATTTTTAGAGTGACTGAAGTGTCAAAAAGCATCCAAATACTTTTTAGGATTTAAATTTAGTATAAATATTTTCATTGCTTTAACAAGTTTTTTTTTAAAATTCCCTAATATTTCCAGGTTTTCCATAAACGTGGGAACGCCTATGAAAAACCTTTATTTTTAGTAGTGTAACATGCAATCAAGCGTCTAATGGTTGTTCCTGTAAACATTGCTGCTTCTAAAATGATCATTAGAGGCTTGATTGCCTGTTCGCTTCCATTATAATCCGCTCTCCACGCGTTGCATCCCTGTCAGAGATGAAACAGCCCATTTCTTCCCCAAAAACACTGCAGACATGAATGCGCGTGCAACACTTTGGACCAAAGGCTTCTCATTTGGTGGTCATTAAAACAGTAAGCAGTTCCTCGAACTCAGCCCACGTGTCAGACAGTGACAAGCCGAGCTTATCCCTGTCCCTCCGGTGTCAGAGCCCACTTCCTCCACACAATCTCCTCTGTCAGCCATTTTAACTCAGCGTGGAGGAGCTCTGTCTAATACCTCCAGACTAACAATGAGAAAAATGTCAGAGCAATGAAAAATGGAGCCGCTGCTCTGACAGTGCGCTCGCCGTGGGCTAAATGTCAAAGTGGGATCGGCGGCTGCCTGCTCTCTCACCTCAATAAACAGGTCGCTGTTTGTTTACCGTGTAATCCATGCGAGCGGCCTGCGTTTTGAAACTGTTATGAACGCAAACTCATTAAGCATAACAACTGCGTATTGTGCAGATACAGACTCTAAAACCTAGTTTGGCATTAGCTAACAATAAGCATACAAATACACAGCATAGTTAAGTCATATTTAATGTATATTAATATTAATGATTCAATGAATAATCAATACGAGTAGGTGTACAATCAACTGGTGATTATTATAATATAAACCCTTAAAGGGTCTTAAGCAGAAAACAATCAGCCATGTTGCTATGAACAAAAGTAAAAAATACGCAATTAAGCAGTCATTATACAGAAATGCTCAAATTCAAGAGTGGTGTAAAAAAATAAAATAAATTAAAATATAATATTATCATGCTCAATTTTCTATATACCCTAATCATTGTTAACAACATGTATTCTTACTTCACTGAGCCCATTATTACATTGATTAATAATACATTGTTAGCTAACTGTGTGCTTTGTATATGTACATTTCAGAAATCCATAACTTGGACACAGTCTCCTCTAATAACAGATCACTCTAAATTGTAATGTGGACGCATGCATTTTCTGTGAAGCTGCTTTGAAACGATATGAATTGTGAAAAGCGCTATACAAATAAATGTGAATTGAATTTAATTAATATTAGCCCAAATATGATTTCTTTCTTTTTATTTATTTATTTATTTATGGACAATTATTGAATTTTAATATTATGCATATAATCCTGACGTTTATGTAAAAAATGTAAATTAATAAAAAAAAATAGAAAAAATTATTTAAAAAGTAATTATACTTAAAAAAAAAAACATGAAAAGTATTATTAAATATCATTCAAAATGTACTAATATTTTAATAGTATTTATCTTAATATTTAGTATTTAATATTAATATTAGTTTTAATAAACGTATTTCTCTTTGTTCACCATCTTAGATGGACTTTTTACTGAGCTCTTTGCAGTGCATTATACATGGAATTATCGTCTCTGCAAAAGATGCAGGCAATACTGCCTATCAAAATAATTAATACAAAATAATTATGCTGCATATGATGGCTTGCATGCAAATCTCAAGTTAACCGCTCCAGAATAATGTGCACATGTGAATTAGTGTCCATGCATCATAGTTTCAGCTCCATTGCAATCTATGGAGCATGGAAACCTGCACTAAATGACACTGAGGTCAAGTCAAGCAGCCTAATGCAATCCATCCAATAAGTAACATATGCCAGTGTCAGATACCACAGCACAAAACTCAACACTTCAGCTATGGGCTGGAATCAGCTGCCTCTGTCTGCACGCTGCATGAAACCCCGCAACATCAAACCCAACCAGAGCAACGGCCCTCTGCTCGCATCCAAGCATGGATATTACTTCCTCAGTGAACGCTTGTGTGCTTGCGGTGTGTAACAAGTGGTGACTAGCAGCAGATAAACCAGGAAGGGAGATGAGAAAGCCACACACACACACACACACACACACACACACACACACACACACACTGCAGCATCAGAAGTAAAGTGCGACGTGTCAGTATTTCTCCAGCACAGCAGCACCTATCCCTTTTTCTGCTGGGCTCTGTATTTCACTGGATCAGATACTTGATGGCTGTTCCATCACCGTGGCAATAAGCCTGGCCTTAAGTGAGTGAGTGTGTGTGTGTGTGTGTGTGTGTGTGTGTGTGTGTGTGTGTGTGTGTGTGTGTGTGTGTGTGTGTGGGTGTGAGATGCTGCAGTGCTATGATAGGCAGACTAGTAGAAGCCAAGGCAAAGAGTTAAGTCGTTCTCAGATTAATCTCAGTATACGGAGCACAAATATACATACACTTGCTTGCTTCAGTGTTCAGACCTTTAACCAGTTAGAGCTTAGGATTACTGAATTACAAATCCTACATTCAGCTCTTTCTGAAGATTGAAACAAGATGTGCATTTCCTGAAGGAACCAGCAGTGTTTGCAAGGAGGCAAAAAACAGAAAAAAAGTTTAAAATAAATTGGCAACACTTTCTCATTTGTTAATGTATTAACTAACATTAACAGTGAGCAATACATTTTTACAACATTTATTAATTTTTGTTAATGTTAGTTAATAAAAATACAATTGTTCATGTTAGTTCACAGTGCATTATGTTCACAAATACAACTTTTAATTTTAAAAATGCAACAGTAAATGTTGAAATGAACATTAACAAAGATTATTAGTTCAAGTTAACTGATGTAGTTAACAGATGATACCTTATAGTAAAGTGTTACCAATAAGTTTAGGTTTCGGGCCTAAACATGTGCCTAACATTGCATGAGAATCAACACAATGTGAGCGTCTTTCCTTTTGCCAAATACGTAGAAAAAATTATTATACAACACCCATAATGCACTGGGCATGTTGCGGTCCAAGGCCACTCCCACCCGTCTGCTGTGGATACGCTTACCAGAGTCAAATACCGCCTTGCTTTAGTAGGAAATACTTCTTAGCAAACTTTTAGTCATAAAGGTGTTGACTTGTATTGAATTCAAAGAGTGAACGTTTATCGGGAGTGAGTTATTTTCAGTTAGCAGTGAAGGATCCAGAGCGTTGTAGGCTAAAGGCTGCAAAGAATCGTAAATATGGAGAAAACGCTGCGATGGAAAAACCTCCATGTTCATAGACAACACTTTGACAACGAACAGTGTTTTAGTCCAAACAGAGGGGAAAAAATGAAAGAAACTGCTGTCAGTTCCGCCAAAAGCAAAACACTGTTGCGTTCAGGTAAGAAAGCTGGTGCCACTGTGTTCCATTTTTACCATTATGCTATTTAAAGAGTAGACAGAGTATTATACAATCTTCAGTGATAAACCTACCCTTACAATAACTGTTCTGTTAATAACCCTCTCCCGATCCGACTGTCCCTGTGCGGGGATACAAAAACACAGAGGTACTACAAAGTTTTCATGAAAACCCTGGAGCTATCAAAAGTCCGCCGGATGATTGCTGACAAATAAACATGAATTTCTCGGTCCAGTTAACACATTAGAACGGGTAAACATTGTTCATTTACCTATACTTCCGACATTGTAACAATACAAAACGGGTTGAAAATCCGTGAAGTTACACTTTAAATAGAAAAAATGACTGATCACAGTTCAGTATGCAAATAAATGCAAGAAAGAAAACCAGTCGCAATTTAGAATGATGACATCATCACTGTAGTTCCATTTGGAATGCTGGAAACATTTTATTAAATTTAACTGTTACATTTCTTATAAACCAAAAATAGCACAGCTAAGACTGAAACTATCTACAAAACAAAATCTGAAGAAGCCTTTAAGGTGATGATACACAGGGCAACTTTTTTGAGCAATGTTGCTGGGCACTTTCCCATTGAGAATGGGCAACACATTTCTATCTGGATACTTTAGATCGGTCATGGGCCCTGTGTCTCACCTGGTTGCCCGTTGATGGAAACATTGCCCAGCAACATTGCTCAAAAAGTTGCCCCGTGTATTATCACCTTTAGATTCAGGCTGAGCTAAGTGCAGAAGTTTAATACTGGGTGTTCGAGAACAATCCTTGCCCAGAATGTTTGAGTAATATGAGTACAGTGCCGTCTTGAAAGCACACATTTCAATCAGACTGTATTCTCTTAATGTTTCTCAAAAGTGATCTCATTAAACAGTAGATCTTGCTGAGAAAGAGCTAAGTGTGTCACCCAAGGCAGCAAAGAGAGAAAGAAACTTGGACGAGTATGCATCAACATACGTACATCACAGACAAAATCAACAGGCTGATTTATTCAGGAAATGACATTCATTTTGACAATGTTGATGGAGATTTCACATCATTTAGTGTATATAAGGACTGAAAGCAACACATTAGGAGCAATCAAACAGAAATACAATTACGTGCAGCATTTACAGTAAATCATTTGGTCTAATGCAGTGTTTCTCAACTGGTGGGTTACACCCTAAAAATGGGTCCCAGGTCTGTTCTGATGGGGTCCTGAACAGCTGATAAAACGGTTAAATACAAATAATAAAACCTTAAGTAACCTTAAGGTTTTTCAGAAGGAGGAAACGCTTCTCATATCTTTTGTTGTTGACATCACAGGCTGTGCGTCTAATCAAACTTTCATTTAAGGGGGATTATTAGAAAAGCTCTAGCCACGTAAAAGCTCTCTAAACCAAAACCACCAGATCAACACTTACCCAAAGCCATCATGGGTTTTATGAAGTTATGGACTAATTCTGGCCAGTGTTGGCAAAGCAATGAAATTATACTGACCGTGGCACATAACAGACCCAACGTCTTGTTTACACCCAGGTTATGGTATATGGAAACAGGGAGTGTACTGAGGGTGGAAGAAAGAGAGAGACTGCTGTAAAAATAACACTGAACGTGTTGGGGTGTAAATATGTGTGAATATGTGTGGTGCACTAGCTGATATCATATCATACAGGTCTGTATGGAGGAGTGGGCCAAAATCCCTGCTGCAGTGTGTGCAAACCTGGTCAAGAACTACAGGAAACGTATGATCTCTGTAATTGCAAACAAAGGTTTCTGTACCAAATATTAAGTTCTGCTTTTCTGATGTATCAAATACTTATGTCATGCAATAAAATGCAAATTAATTACTTAAAAATCATACAATGTGATTTTCGGGATTTTTGTTTTAGATTCCGTCACTCACAGTTGAAGAGTACCTATGATAAAAATTACAGACTTCTACATGCTTTGTAAGTGGGCAAACCTGCAAAATCGGCAGTGTATCAAATACTTGTTCTCCTCACTGTATAATCTATATAAATATAATGCTTTTGGTATCATTAACTATCAATTAACAAAAATAGCATTTATTAATTTAATTTAAAACTCTGTTATTATTAAACTAGTATTATTAATAATTATTCTTAACATCTATTTATGCATTTAATTTTGTTCGTTGTTACTTCACATTTGTTCATTTGTTAACTTGAAATGTTAAAAAAGTATTATCACATTTTTATTTCTATTGTAGGATTAAACTTTACATTAACCAAGTATTTAAAAGTACAAATATAAAAGTATTAAAAAAAAAAAAAAAAAATTTGTTCATATTCATGAGACCCTAATGCAATGTCTAATGTTGAACTTCCAATTAGACCAATTTGATTTTTATTCCTACAAATAATTTAAAAAATATTTATTAATCGCCCAAAAAATTAAACTCCACCTATACAGAATGCAATATAAAATGCATGCAAAAAAGTTTAGCTGTTAATCAGTGATTGAATGCACATTATAAATGCATATTTTCCAATTACAGTCCATATTCCTGTTGAACATTTATTCCAAATATAGGTTTAGCTATTGTAATATTCCTGTATACATGCAAATAAATCCAGAACAAACTAAGACATCAATGTTTTCTTCCCAATACTGTGTTCTGTTTGCTCTTGGCATTTATTAAGCTGCATTTAGCAGACTAATTTAATCAAATCTTTTCATTTTCAATTTCATTTCAACAACAGCAGACGAGACTAAAGGATGAATGGGGAAATGTAGGCCAGGAACCCTTTTAAATACGAGTCTGTTACGGGGCTTCATTCATCTGCATGCTGATTTATGTTCATTTCATTTAAGGTAATAAATGATTCTCTCTCCTCCTCGTGCTTGACATATTCCAGCTGACATTCATCTACAGGAGAGACTCAAAACAAGGTGTTTATGTGACACGTGCATAACTGAAATATGACGTATTAAATTGTTTTTGTCTTCTCAAGCAAGCTCCCTGTCAAATCGGATCATATATGTGTTTTATAAATGGGCCCCCAGATGTTTCTAAACACTTCTTTTCCTGAAATTCTCTGATGACTTGAATGAACTTCCAAAGACACTCCTTCCTGATACACACCGACAGGTGAGTGTGTGAACAAAGCAATGCTGAGTAATGGTTGGTTAAGTGCTAATAAGATGAAGGTTACCCATTATTTACCTAATGACAATTTGGAACGAAAGGGTCGAACAGGGTCATGTGAGGTAAGCAAATCATCGTGGGATAAGATTTGGTTTTATTATTGGGAGATGCGAGAGTCCACAATTGGAGAAAGAGTAACTTGGATCATGTGTGCCTTGATAACCAATCACATTACAGCCTTGACGTCACAGAATTTCGTTGTACGACAGTCAATCACTGTTTGTGGATACCACAGAAATGAATGAGAAGTGAATTCTACCGGTTAAGCAATTATCTGTGACTTCTCTTATAAAACACAGCATTTTTTTCGGAGTAAACTCTAAAAATAGATCAATCCAAAACAAATGTTTAAGGGAAAACATGTTGACGATTAGCCGATGGGCTGTCGATTCATTAAATAAGCTGTTTCCTTACAACAGCAGTTTATTCAGCGAAGTGAAGCCTCTCCTCCATTGACACCCATTAAAAAAAACAGGGTTACTTTTGAGGCTCGTCTTAAAGTGGCTTTGTTACTGGGCTTGTCAGTAGCAACTTACAGTATTAGCGTGTAGCAAATAACTTTTTAGACAAGTTAACTTCATGATAAAAGATCCCTACTGCATTTAAAACAATTTAAAAGAGGACCTATTATGCTTTTTTTCAAGTAATGTTGCTGTTTGATGTTTCTGAACTCCCTGAAGCGCCTCCATTGTAGTCTGTAGTTTTTTTCTTCCGGGAACAAACGCGTCACAATAGTCCTCATTTAAAATAATTCCCGCCCAAGTCATACGCTAAATAAAGGGGCGAGTCCTGGTTGAGTTAGTTAGTAGTGTGTTAAACTCATGGTTATGATAAGGGGCGTGACATTTCCCAAACACGCTCAAAGCAATTGACCAAACACAACACACTGCTCCAGCCGACGAAATCAGAGCACACTGTGCTTTTCAGAAGGAGGGGCTTTATAGAGACAGGAACTAAACAGAGCGTTACTGACAGACTGGGAAGAGAGGAGCTGCAATAATGGAGAATATGTGGAAAATAATGTTTTTTTTTTAACATTCAAGCATGAAACCCTATTCTAGTAGAGCCCAAAAACAAAATCAAGACTAGGTCCTCTTTAATACTCGAGTAGCAGAAAATTTTCTCTTCTAAATGCCCTCATTTACTTTTAATCTACTCCACACAGGGTCCAAAATTAAAGCTTTCCTTCATTAAAAAAGAAATACCAAAACACAATCCATCTTCTTCAGTTTTTGTTAAAGGAGCAGTTTACTCTTAGAAAAATGTTCAACTGGGTTCTATATTGAAATATAGAGTTCTTGACTCAATTTAAAAGAACTATTTATGGCAAAAAGGTTCTATATAAGGAAAAATGTCTTAAATGATTGCATAATACTTTCATGTTTAACAGGTTATTTCAATTTTTGTCTAGTGATAAAGTATGTTTGAGCTGTTTTAATAAAATTCTATTAAAATTAAAAATGAATTAAAATTAATGACTTAAAACGATCCATAAAACGATCCCATGATGGAACCCTTAAAGGGGTCATGAACTGGCTTTTTTTTATTTATTTTTTTTATACTGTTGTCTGACATCAACTTATGACGTTCGCGTGGTTTTTACATTCAAAAACATCATAATGAATAAGTAATAGGCTATTTTCTACCCTGGTTTTGAGCCTAGCTCCTGAAACGCTCGGTTTTTATGGGCGTGCCGCATTGAAGACTTGGAAGTAAACGCCCACTGCTATGATTGGATAACAGTTTTGCATAATAATGAGTTTCGACTCCCCCGTCAGTACAAGTGGGAAACTGTTTTGAAAACTTCCAATTTAGAAAAATGGCAACCGGAATGATTCGCCCATACATGTTCGACCCAGAGTCTGATCCCGAATCGCAGGACAATGAACCAACAACACCTCAAATACAAAGGATACTCCAGCCTGTGACAGCGTGGTAAGTTATCGTTAATTATGTTTAGTTAGACACGTACACATAATCAGTAGATATCAAACGATCTGTAACAATGCAATACTATCACATATAAAAAATAACTTTTACTCACAAAAGTGTGTTGCTCCATTCCTGTCGGATCCAATATAGAAGGCACAGCATCGTTTTTTTAATCTCATTCTGTCTGCAAATCCAGTCTCGACCTGAGTCTTGTTTACAAAAGAATCTGTGGTGAAATGAAGCGAACAAACGCGCAATGTCTTCCCCACGTGAGCTGGCACTTCATTAAAAATAAAGTTCAATCGCATTCCTAATATTGGAATCCGAAGGAAGCTTATGCAGCGACTGTGTTCTTCCACAATATTTTGTAATCTTCAACGGCATATTATTGCTTGGTAGCTCGATCCGGTTTAGCACCACGTAGGCCTGTTATTTACCTATTACATGTCATGTGCGAATCGGTGTGCGAGGCTACAGAATTAGGCGTTGGTGGTCTTCTGTTGAGTCGGCGTTTCGCTGCTCTCTGACGTCCCAGGGAGGCAAATTCGCAGATCTCTCGTTTGATGAGCCAGCTGTCAATAAAAGCTTTCATTTGACTAACAAGGAAGTTTTCAGCTCCGGAACTTACAGGATATTCTTATATTACGATGACCTTTTATATATCAAAAGCTCAAGGAAAAGTTGATTTCTCAATTTATGACCCCTTTAAAAGGTTCTATATATGATGCGCCTGGCATTAGCAGGTGTAGAAAAAAATCTGTAACTTTGCACCCTAAACTCACACATAATGGAACTTTCATTAAGTGCAGGAGAAATTTCATTTAGTGTAAGACCGACCTGCTAACATTTAGAGGACGCCAGATTTCATTCGCCATGGGTACGGCACGTCTCAAAGAGAACCTACCCATAAACTACTTCTCAATCAATACACCGACTGTAAAGTGATTGAATTCAAGACTCAAAGATCTCCACTGCAGACCGCTGTTTATTGCCCTACACTCCGAGCATCTAAGACTGCTTGGATAAGGATCTATAAATAACTGAATGTGTCATGATACAGAGAGAGGAAGAGATAAGGCAGAAATGAAAAGGTGACCTGCGAGGGGACGAACAGAGGAAAGACAAGACTTCCTGAAACAGCGCAGCAAACCTGACAACTGTGTGAAAGGTCTCGGCCGGGGCGAGCAATAGAGTCACAAACACGCTATGGATGCATTGCTTTCCTATTATTTTCACAGCAAAAACAACTCAAGTCGAAATCTTGGCTGAAAAGCTTTTTCAATATAGACACTAAAAGAGAGTGCAGATTATGAACATTTGAAGAGTGTACCGCCCACTTTTTCAGCAGCTTTGTTTCTGAAAGTATTTTTCCTTTCCCATTGTTCTTCAAAGGCATTTCAGAAAACGAGCCAGTTCTACACCACGACCCAAACAAAGCTCTGAGATAAATCACCATATTATAACATTTGATTCAAATCAATTAGAGTAGGAAAAATCTGGAAAAATGACAAAGGTAAATAGACGCTGCACTTTAAATTTTAAGTAATTGTCTCATAAAGTACTGCGAATGACGCAATCGAATCAGCAAAGCTGGTACAGTATAAAAAAATAAAATAAATGAAATTATAAATGTAACATCTAGTCATTGAAAAATATATAGAATATAATATAAAAATTATAATAAAAAATGTAAAAAAATATATAAATTATTGGCTATAATTACAAAAAATATTAATTGAATTTATGACAAAATATTTAAATGTATTAATGATATAATACATGCCTGAAGAACAAAATGTATGACCAATGCTTTTAAAAAACCTGTACGTGAACAAAACTTTAAACATAGTTGGGTCTTTTTGTATTTAAATAGAAAAAAGTTTTAGATTTCTAGGTCACTTATCAAATAAGTACATTTACCAAGAAATAGTGTAGAATTTTTTGTGAATTTTTCAGAAAGCTTTATTTCTATTTAAATACTAAAAGAGGAGACTCTCTTCTTCCATTGAAGCTCAAGATGTCCTTTATGCTCTAAAATCACACTTGAGCTCCAGGGCTGCTGTCATTAAAGAGACACAAACCAAATACAACGACAATCTGAAATTCATCCAAATTTTTTCCAATCCAACTTTTTAACAATATGGAAAAAATGACATTTTCACAAGCAGTCTGAGACTTTTGGACCCCGAGCACTGTACGCCTTGCTGCATTACACAAGAGACAGCGCAGTGCTTTTGTACTTCTGCTGCTGCTCACCAAAGAGAAACGCTATTCTGAGCATCAAGGGAGACAGAAAGAGCGACAGAGAGCAAACAACCAGCCAGAAACAGCGAAACAGAACAAACAACAAGAAGCAAGAGCCAGTGTCTACACCATAACATGACCAATATGCCAATTAAAGGGGACCTATTATGCCCTTTTTACAAGATATAATACAAGTCTCAGGTGTCCCCAGAATGTGTCTGTGAAGTTTCAGCTCAAAATACCCCACAGACCATTTATTATACCATGTTGTAGATGCCCATTTTTGAACATGCTGTTTTCGTGCATGTACTGTATCTTTAAATGAAAATGAGCTGCTGCTCCCCACCCCTATCAAGAAGAGGGCGGAGCCTTTACAGCCAAAAACATCTGTTTGGTTTTGATTATCATCTCTATCGCGGTCACGCTCACATGACATTACATTTCTTCATCATTATGAAAGTATATTATCTGCATGCATTTTAAATCCATATCAGTCTAAACTTCTGATATGGTTGTCACGGTCGGGGATGGATGAAAGGAGCGAGGACTCAAGTGCCGGAAGAAATAAGGGTCTATTAATAATAAAATATAAACAAAAACAAACAAAACTACCCATAAGGGGGAAAAGCAAGTTCTTCTGAGCAAGTTTACGCAAGTTTAACTTTCATGGTATCCCACAGGCAAAAAAAGAATGTGGCAGCAGCTAAAAATTAAGTATAAAAACATAATTCAATCAGGTAAAGCTTTAAGCATAAAAGGTTCATGGGTGTAGGCTACATAACTTTACAAACATTTGACATATTAAATAAATATCATTCAGTGTCTATTCCAATGTGCAGCAGCTTTTTCCACATAGTCTAATGCTTTTTCACATAATTAAATGTTCTCTGATCCAACCTATTACATTTCTTAATTAGGGTAATGAAATTAACATCTGACTTATACTCAGCCAACAGCAAGAAGGCAGAGGCTCGCAAAACACCAGCACCACTGACAGATGAAGAGGAGACGGAGGAAGAATATTAAAATCCAACAGGAAAAAGAATAAAATATTTGTAGGAAATAAAGATGACCATATAAATTGTGAATAATTTGTGTTTAACTGCTGTGGTGGTTACAGCATATATCTCAGACTACCCTTCCATCTGACATCCTTCCGTTCCATACAGTAATACGTTTTCGGAAAGTTTGATGATGGGAATATACGTGTCATCAATGCATCCAACCACTGGAAATCCTAAAGGAAATTCTAATTATGTTACTTCTAGGGGTTATCAAGTGAATGTCAGGATCCTGTATAAAAGGACATGCCATTTTTGTCACTTTGACGGTGTCCTCATGATGAAATATGTGCAATGAATGAACGTACCTGCACTGCAAAGAATGCTTTTCTTTCTTTGTGTTGTTGTTTCCAGTCAAAATATCTAAAGATTTTTAAATGAAGATGCAATTTCTACATAAGAAAAATGACATAAGGTATTTAGTCTTGTTTCCTGAGAAAAAAATTAATAATTTAAATGCATTTTTCTTATTTTGCAAATTATCTGCCAGTGGGGTAAGAAAAATAATCTTGTTTCCGTTTGCATTAGGATTATTTTTCTTACCCCACTGGCAGATTGTACTTGTTCTAAGTAAAATGCGCTTACTTTAGATTTTAGATTTAATGTATAATTTTTTAGATATTTGTACTTGAAATAAGACAATCAGGAAAGTGAAAAAAAATACTCTGCGTTTGTGCAGCGTGAATGAACGAATGAAGTATTTAAACACAGCTGACGCTTTAAAAAGGGGGAGGTGACCGAAAGAAACTGGGTTTACCAAAGAAAACCTGCTCCTGACCAGGTTAGGTTCACAGAGTAAGTTACCATGGAAACTGACTCTGAGTATAAGTTACCTCTCTTTCAGAAACAGGCTTGACTTACCCTGCTTTCTCAGGTTTGACATACCTCCCATTCTGAAGCAGAAAACCCAGAGTTTCCTTCATTTCAGGGTTAACATACTCAGTTTTCACTTAACCTCCTTTCTGAAACGGGCCCCAGGACAGCACATGGCACAAGGAAACACGTGACAAGCCATGTGCTCACACCAAACATGACAAATTACAAGCCATGTGCTCACACAAAGACAAGACCAATACAGGAGTGTCAGGGCTCTGTCACCAAACCAAGAATAAGCTAGACTGAAGTGACAGAACCCTGACAACGGTTTTCTGAGCGCAAACACCCGAAGCATGCATACAGAAAGCTGGATGTCAGACTAAGTTCTCTTTCACGTCTTATTGAGCTTAAACTGTCAAATACACAAGGTTATGTCAAAAACACAGCAGGGAATGGCTCATTTTGAGACACTCTTTTAGATTTATGTGGAAAATAACAAATGGGGTGGATGGATTTTTACCACAATAGGGTGGTTGTGTACACACACTGCAGACACATAATTTTGTTCAAAAACAATATAAAAGTGAATTTGCCCTTTAAAGGGAAACAACAATCAATATTAATATTAATGTATAATGGAATTCCACATTGTGTTGTGCAGGGAATCCCTCCGGCTGTCACTCACAAACAACATTATCAATTATGACTAAGCAGCAATTCTCGCTGATGTTGAGACACACCGGCTCTGCTTGAAAACACAGCAAGCTTTCTTAGGGCCCTATCATACACCCGGCGCAATGCGATGCCAGGCGCGACGCAAGTGTTTTTTGCTAGTTTCAGCTCGACACAGTTATCATTTTCACATCCAGCGCCACGTTGTTCAAATAGCAAATGCACTCGCGTCCATCTGTTCACCCATGGGCATGCTGGTCTGAAAACGAGGTGTGTTCAGGCACATTGTTGGCGCGTTGCTATTTTGAGGCAACTGAAAACGACTGCGCCATTGACCAGCAAAAACCTGGTCTAAAGTCAATAGCGCAGTATTTTTTGTGTTATTTAAAAGGCGCGTTAGTAATAGGGATGCACTGATACCATTTTTTCAGAACCAATCCGATCCCAAAAATTCTGAGTATCGGCCGATACTGATCCGATACCAGCGCAGTTTTGTTTAAAAATTCAATGTAGAATTTCTATACCTCAGTGTGTTGAACTGATAATCACTCTTTTGTGTGTTAAACACAATCTACTAAATACAGACAACTTCATTATAAAGAAAAACAACAAATTAAAAAAATATATAATCACAATCTATGACAAAAATACTACCATAAACTAGATGGTGGATAAACTAGATTAGTGGATAATTCAGCAGCAACTTTACTCTAGAAAAATGCACAATAATTGTATAAAATCTAAACATTTAGTGAGAAAAAAAAAAAAGTGTAGCACTAAATCTGGTAAAATGTTACACATTGTTGTAAAATACATTCATGAAAAACAAGTAAATATATTTATAGAAATAGGGCCTATATACTAAGAAATTAAAAGACATTTATTTTAAATGTATAGCGCAGCTTTTTAATGAGGCAGCAACATATTATAGATAGGGCAGAACAAGAAAGGCTATTAATAATCTTTCATAGCGCAAAAGTATTATAATACTAAAGGCTCCATTACAGAGCGGCACAAAGCGCGTATGTGCATCCCGTGTGCAGGATGATGCGCTTGAAGCAACATGGAGTCACAGCGGCAGCGCTCCGTCCGCATTGAAAAGTTCAAAACACAAAGGGAAGAGATATCGATGCGTAGTGTATCTATCTATGCAATATTTTATTGAGCCTTTTCTTTTAACAGTTTAAAATTTCAGTTACCGTGCGTGAAGAACAATACAATCTCTAGCCCAGTGTTGTGATCTAACAGACACCCGGTAGAAAGTAACACGATTTAGAAACAGCAATAAACTCCAGCCAGTTATCTACAGATCAAGCATAATAACAGGAACATTGAATCATCTTGGAGAGAGTTTCATCGTGTTGACTGTCGTAACCGAACGCGACACGCAGTTTGAAAGCTGAATGGAGAATGACTGACAGCCGCAGCGGAAAGCATTCACGTGAACTTGAATTTAATGACTTAAATATTCATCCGTACCTCACATTAAACTATGGAATGGCTTCAGAACACTTAATATAGTGCACGAAGCGTTGATGATGCTTTATAATGTTTTTGTGCCTTTTGTGGGGCACTGGGGCTTAACAATAACACAGAATATTATACGCACAGTATCGGATTTGGATTGGTCCTTTCCGATACCCGATCCGGCAAATAATGGCGGTATTGGAGCCGATACCGATACTGAGTATCGGATCGGAGCATCCCTAGTTAGTAATATGTGCCTATAGGCGGGTGCACAACGCGCGTACACTCTGCTTATTACACACACAAGGACGCGCAGCAGCACACAAACATTTTTAAATATTCAAAATAAAAGGATTCCTCTCTGGAGAAGCGTTCAGTCTTTCCGCCATGGCGCGAGCGCAACTGGCTTTTAAAGGGAATGGGAGATGAGACTCTGATTGGTTTATTGCGCGTTTTTCGGACCATGCGCCTGGCGCGCCGACCGTTTTTTCCCGTCGTTAAACTAGCTACTAACTAGCTACCTAAGTGCACCTGCGCCATGCACTTCAGACCATGCGCTCAGATCGTTAAAATAGGGCCCTTAATGTGTATTGCCTACATAGCATCCTAACGGCCAAGAGACTTACGAGGGCGCATTTCATAGGCAGCAACTCAGCAAACAGCCGTCTAATTTGGCCAAAACAAGGTATCTTTTAAAGTAGCCATTTGGTAGAGCTTTAAAATGCTGTCAGCTCACTAAGTTTTGGAGCAAACCCAGTGTGTCCGTGTGCACAGGAAATAATAACTGCACTGGAGCAGCTGTTTGAATAGGAAATTGTGTAGTGGATGACAACAAGGCAACAAAACTGTTGGTTTAAAGTCCTGATGGCATGTTGCAGATGCTTCTGGATATGAATGTGTCCTGCCTGCACCATCTGTACTAATTTAGTTCTGAATACCAATCTGTCATTTAATTGGTGCTTAAATATGATTTACAGTACATTTATAAGAACAACCCCACTGGGAGGAGCACAATGGTGATCATCATTCATGATTTATTCGAACCTTGTGGGCTTTGAAACTACAGCCGTTTAGGTTGCATGACCATTATACCATTAACGTCCTCTACCTGACTCTCTACACAACACACTACCCAGTTTTCATATTTACCCCCTTTACCAGCCCTTACCGTCATCAAAACTATCCAAACTTGTATACAATAGGGATGGATTAATAACATATTAACAAGTCATTTTTGCTAGAAAATGCAACAAAACAATGGTTTATATATTAAATTAAAATGTGTTAAATATCTATTTTTGTATAATCCAGTGAATGAAATGACAAATGACAGGTACTTTCTCCCTTAAATTACTTTCTCCTTATATTTAGAACTTATATTGAAAAACAGAAATAAAATTATTCATAAATTAATGAGTTCACAAAAACAGCTTCACGTCACTCGAGTTAACAACAAAATCCTTAAAATAGTAAACCTAATATCTTAAATCTGAAGATTTGATTTCAAAGTTTTTATTCAAATCTACTACCCACCCAGTCGTACTATACAATGAAAACTCAAGCTGTGCATTCATTGGACAGTCAGACTGAGATGTGTGGCAACTAAATATGTGCCAAATACAGGAGCAGATGGCCTGTTTTCTACTGGAGTCTCAGCCCTGTTTGATCAGCTGTGTGTGCCTGACATCATCTACCTCCAGAGAGTTCATCGCATGCGTACGAAACACGCCAAAATGAAGTTTAACCATAAAACGACAGCAGAGCCTGAATGAAGTCAGCGCTGCAGAGAATGATAAAGCACACAATGCAACTCACCTCAGGCTGAGAGAAAGCTGCTGGTCTTTGGACTGGAGGAGATCGGCCACAGAGAAGCTGCTACTCCCCAAGAAGTTGCTCTAAAGAGGAAACACAGCAGAATGTGGCCATGAAATGAATGCAGACGGCACCCAACCCTACAGATCTCCTGTTGAACACATGTGCGGTTATACACGCATCTGGAGAGTTTCCTACTGTACATACCCTTTTCATTCATGTTTAAAGACATCACTATGTCTAAACTGTAATACAACCTTCAGTGTTATAGTTTCTGTTTCAATTCCAAATCAATCCCTGAATTTGAGGTAGCAACCAGGATGTAGAACTATAATTTGAATTTTGAATGTAATGAAGCAGAATTAAAATGAAAATAATTTCAAATATGCGCATACACTCACAACAATGGATAGATAGATAGATAGATAGATCTAGATAGATAGAGAGAGAGAGAGAGAGAGAGAGAGAGAGAGAGAGAGAGAGAGAGAGAGAGAGAGAGAGAATGAAAGTGATGAATGGATGATGGCTGGATGAATGGATGGACGGACAGAACGAGATAGATAGACAGACAGATAGATAGATAGATAGATAGATAGATAGATAGATAGATAGATAGATAGATAGATAGACAGACAGACAGACAGACAGACAGACAGACAGACAGATAGATAGATAGACAGATAGACATTATACTGTGTTGCTAGGGAGTTGTGAGATGGTTTCTAAAGTGTGCCAGTGCAGTAAGTGGTTGCCACACACAGACGGAGGCTGACAGACAGATCCTGTGCTACAGTGAAAGCTCCAGGAGGAGTGACGCTTCATAAATGTCTGCTCTCAGAAGGTTACAGCAGCTTAAGCACAACTGCTTTGTCAAGCAACATAATGAGAAAACAGAGACATAAATGTGGACTGGAAGCATCATCATCACTCTGGGTTTTTCCACTGAGAGAGATCTGTTCATACCAAGGACATGCAGCCCTCTACACTGCCTTAATTAGTAATTACAACACACACACACACAGGAATCCCTCGACATTTCTCAAAAATTAATTACCATGCAGTGTTCTTCACTTGAAATGCTCAAACAGGCCCAAACAGACTCTGATTTGCTGTAAATTGATAAGAGAAACCAAAGGAGAACCAAATAAAATATTAATAACTGATAATATTGTAGTCAATGTATGCTTTTTCGTGTCATCTACAGTTAGAGCTGGAATCGTGGCACACTATACGTGTGTGTAACAGCCGCTCACATGTGACTTGCATAAACACATTTTGGTACACTTATGGTAGGCTTTCACACTTGTAGTTCGGTTCGTTTGGTCCGGACCAAAAAATAAATTCCACTTAGTGTTCACATTGGCACCCAAGTCCTGTTTCAGAACAAAGCAAACAATCTACGGGTCTGAACGGGTCGTACACTCTTATTGGTAGCTGAAAGCATCATTACATTTTCTTTGTTTTGACACCCTAGTTGTGTCTGCGTTTCAAACAACATTCCTTAATGTTCCTCAACTCCACAAATCCAACTCACTCACTAAATGTTCCTGTTTGCCTTTTTAAATAAAGATTTACTCGTAACGGCACGTATATGGTGTTTACCAAGACAGATCAAGACGGGATCTCACGGTTGTGCAAGACATAATGAAATACGTGGGAATACTGTGTGCAGCTCCGTTCTGACAGCGATGTGGGATAATTGGGAACAAGAGTGTCTATTCCTGAGCAGGAATTGGTTTAGCATCATCATGGCTTTAATCTGGCTAAATAAGAAGGTCATTGGCCACTCTATGGGAGGTTAAAACAGAGCGGGTAGTGATTTATTGATGTTTGACGTGCTGAAAAGGTTACGGCCCAATTCACAGCATTGACAAAGACTTGAGTGAACGAGCTCAATGTGAGTCGAGATAACTAAACACCCTGATCTCTACAAATACCTATTGTAACATTTAGTGTACAAATATTCTTCCAGCTTGTCTTGGTCTATGTCTCTTTTGAAACCTGACAAAATGGCAGTGCTCGAGAAACATGATCTCAGGCATCATTACTCCATAAAACATGCTGAACAGTATGTGAGAGAGAGATTGGTGAATCAGTTTCAGTGAGCAAGAGATAAAGTGATGCATCCGCTGAGGCTAGTTATCTTCATATAACTACGCCAATAAGTGCATAGGCAAAATTCATGCTTGTAAACACTTGCACTGATTGTAACTGTTCAAACAGTCATTTAGATAATCTGCCTACAGTACGACAATGAGATTTTTAAAATAAAAAAAATATATATATTTTTTTTAATGAATATTGATAGAGCAACACAATGGGTCTCATTCACGAAACTTTCGTAAATATATAAAGGAAATTCTGAGTAATTTGCGCATAAAACAGACTTTCCAGAAAACTGTCCTACAGATTTACAAAGGCTTCGTAAACATCAGATTTGATAGTTAAGCATGTGTATGTTAATGAAGTCCAATTATTCGTAAATAGGGTGCGTGCGCACACTCATTCACAATTAGCACAATCCCTGCCTATGAATTACAACTGTAACCATTCCTACTGATCCGCTCTGAGCGGGATTTGAACTGGGGTCTCCGGCATGGGAGGCGGGTGCTCTATTACACTGTGCACTTGAATTAATTACCTCACTCCCATCTGGGTCACGGCACCAAATTTTACCGGTCCTACTGATCCGCTCCGAGCGGGATTCGAACCCTGGTCTCCGGTGTGGGAGGTGGGCGCTTTAGTAAGGCAGCTAAAGACCGCAGTCTCTAGCATCAGTCGCTAGTGAGCCTCTTGAGATCAGGGGAGTGAGGTTTACATGCACAGCACTTTACTGGCCTACGTCCATTACACTCACCCCCCTAAACCTCACTCCCAACCGGGTCATGGCACCAAACGTAACCGGTCCTACTGACCCGCTCCGAGTGGAATTTGAACCGTGGTCTCCAGCTTGGGAGGCGGGCGCTCTAACAAGGAGGCTAAAGGCCGCAGCCTCTAGCATCAGTCGCTAGATCAGGGGAGTGAGGTTTACATGCACAGCTCTTACTGGCCTACGACAGTTACACAACTACGCAAATTACGTGTCCAGGAACGCTGTGGAATCTTCCGGACTCCCTTCTCAGGTTTGGCTCCAGTATATTGCATAAATGCAAAAAAGACTAATAGGCCATATGCCTAACAATAAATATTCAATTGATGCGTGTCCACCAAAGCGTTTTTAGCCAGCTGAAAAAATGCCTGGGCCTGGTTGCATGAAAGCCCTTAAGTTAAGAAAACTCTTAGTGAAAATGGGTTGCAAGAAAAGGGACCACTTAAGGAACTTTAAGGCTGTCATCAAGTATTTTCCCATAATTACTTGAGAGTTCCTTTAAGTTTTGTTATGTGTTGCAACAAAGTCCTTAGTAACCATTTAGCCCTAAACAAATTAAGGGATCATTTCAGGTCCCTTAAGTCATCTGCTGAACTCAAGCGCGATGGATGATTTCATGTTAACAGAAAAAGTTCTACAGATGTGCATTTTTAGCAATCAAATTGTGTTGAAAGTATGATGTGAAACTGTGTATTGTAAAAAATAAATAAACACCAAAGTTTTCATATTTTTTTCATCACTTCCACTGTGCACTTGAATTAATTATCTCATGCCAGTCTTTCGTCTTGTGCACAAGAGTGACTGATTATAGCTGCAGGCTTGAGTGTTTTCCCCAGGTCGTCTTTCAAAAAAGAACGTTTTATTGGTCTAGTTTGATTTAGATTTCTTGTTTCCAGTAAAGTCGTTAGCAGACAGGACTAGCGTTGAGCCGCGTCGCGTCCAGGACACCGAACGTATCATTCAGTGAATCTAATCGCCAAACAAGGAAAAAGGCATTGATGCGTGAGTACAATACAATAACGAGTTGAACATATATAATGTAATTTAATGGAAAACTATGTAAGTGACGCAGCAGGGTGCTCGAGGACGCTCAGTGTCGTCCGTCAGGCCACCTTTAATATTCTCCATAACTCAAATATTATAGTACAGCTGTATAGTTTAGTAAATAAATATTAAAGTTGTTTAAAAGTCAGTGGTCCGTTATGTTCTGTTTTTTGCGTGATTTCGTAACTATAGCAACCACTTCCCCATTGCCGTGTTTTACCAGAAACTATCGCTAAATGCTTAGTATAAACACTCAGGTAAGAGTGACGGTTAAGACGTTTGTTGCAATGCTCTTAAAGAAATCCCTTGCCTCAGGGATTTTTTCCTCCTTAGGGATACAACCACTTAAGAGGTTTCATGCAACTGGGCCCTGGGGCTCTTCTGAAAACGGCAAGCTGGTGGCGCTTGAGAGCACTTTGGAGGCGCAGCGTTTTTTCAGCAGAGACTCTTTGGTTGCTATGATTTGGAACATCCACGGCAGTAATGTGAATCTCATTTTGAAGAATATTACTGAATATAAAAATGCAGTAACCAGCAATATTAACTTCTCCGTTGTTGTTCAGTCATTGTACGAGTAGGACAGTTGATCGGTGTAGTATTTGTTCTGCCCCTCCTCCACTGTGATTGGACAGCTGGGAAACTGGAAAAGTGACAGTGACGAGCGCTGCGTTTTACCCAAAGTTGAACAGATTTCAACTTTCAGCTACCATAAAAAAAGACGAGGCAAACAAACTCGTGAAACATTATTACGGTACATAGTGCATAAAAATGCAGTGTCAACCTCAAAAAACGTTCGAATGTTTTACGCACCATTTACACGTGCTAGGGAGCAGGTTTACATTTCTTTCGTACCAACTAACATGAACATTTTGATGAACCCGACAATTTACGTCAGAAAAGCTTACGAACACTGCTCCTGTTTCATGAATGAGGCCCAATTTGTATAAAACAGCGTGGTAAAACAAGTCTTTATGCAGTAAATATGTACTCAGACTCAATGCAAAAGGCCTTAAATACATAATTATAGTGATATTTATTCTAGATACAGGTGCATTAATGATATGACAACATATGCAAATAAAGTGATTGGAAAATAATAACCTCAGCAAGCTGTTAACTACTTTTCTGTTTATTTAATCAGTTTTGGCATTTCATAACCTCTTATTTTATAAGATCGCCTGTATTATTTTGCTGTAAGTACAGTATGGTTTACATCTCTACCTTCAAAATGGCAGGAAACAATTACACTTCAGGCGTTTTCATCTTACTCCTTTGCTTTTTTGGCCTTTCTTCTACCCTATATACATTTATTACTCAACATTTCCTGAAAAACTACTGATTTTATCACCTTGAACAAAACTGAAAATCATAAACTATGCGATCAGGGATTCTTAATATGAATCAAACCAAAACTCAAAATTAGGCCAAGTGTTCATTTCATTGATATGGCCATATCTGTAATACATTGCGACAGACAGGTGTTTAAGGAAGTGCTGTGGTGGTTTTTTGTTTCTATTTAGTGTTTCTAGAGCGAATAATAAAACCCAAACTGACCTTTTACCCCAGATGGCCTTTAGCCCTGTTGTACTTTTAATACTCTGCACGTTTACCTTGCTTTTCTTCTTCCTAACACACTTATATGCAGACACACTCTCTGTGTTTTTTCACGGTGTGAATCTTGATAACAAACCACCTGCAGCATAATGGTTTTTTGTCGTGCTGTATTGTTTTTCTTTCTTCCTTCTTTCCGTGCTGAAGCTCGCGAGGCAACTCATGAAGGACCAGACATCACCGCAGAAATAGTCTCAGTCTCAGGATGAGTCACATGCAAGAGCGTTTTTTATGTCGTGTACTTTTCCAACTGTTGGTGGAGGAATTTTCTGCTTTTAAAGGGCATCCTTTGCACTGACCTCTTCTACGCGAACACTTCCTTCCTCAGCGCTTTAGCACTAATAGATCAGCTTCTTGGGTGCGTTGCAAGATAACAACCACAAACACACACACACACATATATATATATAAAATACCTGTGAACACAAAATGCATGAGCACAAACCAACTACAGCTAAAAAGCAAGCAATTAAAGCCATTTATACTACAGATGAAAAGGAATCTATGTAATACAGCACATTAAGCAATATCTTTGCATGGACACAAACACATGCATCCCCTCAGCTTTGTAGTTTATAGCAAGATAGAGTAAAATAATCTGTTCGTCATTCAAGCAGACGAAGAAAAAAACTTGAGAATTTCTTTAATTGAAAGAAAACAGCAGCATGATCATGTGTGAGTGTATATGTTTGTCTTTGATTCGGTGTGAATGAACTGCTGCATCAGAGATGCTTTGTCATCGTCATGTCACACAGCACAGATCAGCTGCACACGACAGACAACACAGACAGTTACATATATGCAAGGAAGACCAATCAAATGTGCATATAGATATCGCAGTGCTGTTGGATACATTTTGAACACTGAACATTCTATCAATTTAAGTCAATGGGAAATTTTCAAAATGTAATCTCAAATTTCTAAAGTTTACAACAATACTTGAGAGATGGCTTTTATCAACCAATATATTGTTCAGACCAATTAATTGGCCAATATTGAGCCAAAATATCAGTTCTAGTGATAATTCACCATTTTAATTTACCTTCAAAAGACAAACTATTTCGGTTTTTAATGTTTATATATTGCATTAATAATAAAGTGTGTGTGTGTGTGTGTGTGTGTGTTTGTATGTATATATATATATATATATATATATACACACACACACATATATATATATATATACACATATATATATATATACACACACGATCAGGCATAACATTATGACCGTGAAGTGAATAACACTGAATTTCTTCATCACGGCACCTGTTAGTAGGTGGGATATATTAGGCAGCAAGTGAACATTTTGTCCTCAAAGTTGATGTGTTAGAAGCAGGAAAAATGGGCAAGCGTAAGGATTTGAGCGAGTTTGACAAGGGCCAAATTGTGATGGCTAGACAACTGGGTCAGAGCATCTCCAAAACTGCAGCTCTTGTGGGGTGTTCCCGGTCTGCAGTGGTCAGGATCTATCAAAAGTGGTCCATGGAAGGAACAGTGGTGAACCGGCGACAGGGTCATGGGCGGCCAAGGCTCATTGATGCATGTGGGGAGTGAAGGCTGGCCCGTGTGGTCCGATCAAACAGACGAGCTACTGTAGCTCAAATTGCTCAAGAAGTTAATGCTGGTTCTGATAGAAAGGTGTCAGAATACACAGTTCATCGCAGTTTGTTGTGTATGGAGCTGCATAGCCGCAGACCAGTCAGGGTGCTCATGCTGACCCCTGTCTACCGCCGAAAGCGCCAACAGTGGGCACGTGAGCATCAGAACTGGACCATGGAGCAATGGAAGAAGGTGGCCTGGTCTGATGAATCACGTTTTCTTTTACGTCACATGGATGGCCGGGTGTGTGTGCGTCGCTTACCTGGGGTACATATGTATATGTATGTGTATATATATGTATGTGTATATATATGCACACACATTTTTTCTAATTGTATTAAATGCAATTATTCTTGTTTAATTTTAATAAATACTTTAAGTAAACGCATTAAAAATATTGCCACCGAAAAATCCATATCGGTCTGAAGTAAATCCAGTTGACTCCTCATACTTAGCAAAGCCAACATTGAAATTACTGTCAAAATACATTTTAGGGTGTGTTCACACAGTTTGGTTCCTCCGGACCAAAAAAAAAAAAAAAAAAAACATTTAGTCCTGGTCCACTTAGCATTCAGATTGGCATTTTTATCACCAAACCTAAAGATACAACCTGATTGGTTGGCTTTTATGACGTATTGCCTTTGAGATGGAACTTTGGTATTTTGACCCACACACACAAACGAAGATCTGCTGTGAGGAGACGCGGTTCTGATGCCTGTACCAAACTGTGATGGGCAACATCACGACTATGACCAGAAAAAACAGGTGAGCAGGTCATTTCTTTGGTCCGTGTTGCGGTCATATTTCAGTTGAACCACACCAGAGTTTGTTTGGAAGTGGACCGAGACCCATCTTTTGGGTGCACACCAGGGTTGAGATGTCAGCGTTCACACTTATTCAAATGAACCGCACTAACAGAGCAATCACACCAGGGTTCGTTTTAATCCAACCAAACATGCCAAGTGTGAACACACCCTTAAATGGAGAACATTAAACAGTTCAAACAGAATTAAATCCAGTAGTTTAATACCAAGTGTTGAACAAACCCTCATCAGAACGTCTGAGGAAAATCAACATTGTGCTGCTTTACAAGAGCAAACAGATCAGCAAGTGAAAAGAGAGAAAAGAGAGAAAGAGAAATGATATAAGCAGTTTCCTGACATTCATAATGAGTTATGATCACCGGCTGCTGTCACTTTCTCTCTGTGTTGGAGGCTTAAAAACAAACTTCTGATCGTGCCCTCACCTCGTCACTGGAGGAAGTGTGCATGCAACACAAACACACACACACACATACACACACACTTACCTTGCTGTCTAAATGAAGACAGACTTCTGCTGTTTACATAAAACTAATTATGACTCCAGACTAACCCTACTCCCTCAAAGAAACTTTCTGCCTGTTAGGATTCAAAAAACATTATACACTTTATTTGACAGCATCCCCAAAGGGAGATTTTGCCACATTTAGCTCACGCCTGAGGACAATTTTGTCCCAAAACTATAACAAACACACATGTGGCTCTTCAAAGACGACATGTCTCACACTCCAAATCCCCAAACACAAGCCAAAGCACTTATTTCCCACACAATTCCCACACGGATCACACCAATGTCAGTCCAGCACCAACCAGTCCATCCCACCTGTGAGTTGGGGTCATTTTGCTTTGGGTGACAAAGCGCAGACCCCTTAAGACAATCTCATGTGCGTCCATACCTGCATAAGCACACTTAAACGCTGCGTGTTGACATCCTGAAAGCAGACTCACTTGTTAAGAGTAGCACTGGCACTGAGGTCCACAGAGGAAGTGTCCTAGCGAAGCTGTCGCGGGGCAGAACCGCCTCACAGGGCTGCTGCGCGACACCACATCTCCTCCTAATAAGCTGCGCACTGGTACATTTGCAGCCTCCTTCACGTCTATGCATACCAGCCGGAGCGAGCAAACACACGCGCACGCACACAGAGCAGCGACACGACCCGACTGAACAACTGAATAAACCACTGCGGTTCTGAGCTGACGCCAGAAACACTGAGACAGAGAGAGAGAAAGGGGGAGGGAGTAAGACTGGGGAGGCGTGTAATACTGAGAGATTAAGGAAGGAACAGAAAGAGAGAGAGAGAGAGAGAGAGAGAGAGAGAGAGCGAGCACACACACTGTGTGTGAGAGAGAGAGATAGCAAAACTAGGTGAGACAGAACGTGACCTCACACGGGCTGAACAGTGACAGGGGTCAGTGACTCTGTGTGTGTGTGTGTGTGTGTGTGTGTGTGTGTGTGTGTGTGTGTGTGTGTGTGTGTGTGTGTGTGTGTGTGCGCGACATATGGTCCATATAGTCTGATATTTGAGTGTGTTTGCTCTGCAGTCGGAGGAATTACAGTTTTACAAGCTTTACAGGCTTACAGCTAATCCACAAACACGCCCATGCATCAGAGCCATGTTTTCTGAGAAAAACGAGACTGTGCCTCTTCAAAAATATATATTGTATTGTATGATCAAATATCTGACATTACGGAATTAAAGCAAAAGAAACATTACAGTACATTAGATTAAATGCCATATAAACCATATTTTATCTAAAGTTTACAACAGCACCGGCTCTGCTGTTTCTGCACATCTGTGGCTCTATAGAACAATTTTTTTAGATGCAATTTTCATTATAGTTGGGTAAACTTCTATAGTGCTGAACACAAACTCCACCGAAAATTATTTTTGCGTTTCCATTTGCTCTTATAGCAAAAGAAAAAAAAAATAACGATATCATTACTATGACTTTACAAAAGAGAAAAAATATAGAGATTGATTACGTTGGTCAATTTTGCAGTCACTCCCTTGGCCTTTGTATTAGAAACACTCACACACTCTGAAACAGATCGATAAAGGATTGGGTTTCACTAAACCCCTCCTTTCAGACAGTCTACTCTGCTCTGATTGGTCAGATGACCCAGTCTGTTGTGATTGGTCTACTCTGCTCTGATTGGTCAGACGGCCCAGTCTGTTGTGATTGGTCTACTCTGCTCTGATTGGTCAGATGGCCCAGTCTGTTGTGATTGGTCTACTCTGCTTTGATTAGTCAGACGGCCCAGTCAGTTCTGATTGGTCAACTCTGCTTTGATTGGTCAGATGGCCCGGTCTGTTGTGATTGGTCTACTCTGCTCTGATTGGTCAGATGGCCCGGTCTGTTGTGATTGGTCTACTCTGCTCTGATTGGTCAGATGGCCCAGTCTGTTGTGATTGGTCTACTCTGCTTTGATTGGTCAGATGGCCCGGTCTGTTGTGATTGGTCTACTCTATTTTGATTAGTCAGACGGCCCAGTCTGTTGTGATTGGTCAACACTGCTCTGATTGGTCAGATGGCCCAGTCTGTTGTGATTGGTCTACTCTGCTCTGATTGGTCAGATGGCCCAGTCTGTTGTGATTGGTCTACTCTGCTCTGATTCTTTCATTTAGGGGACAATAACTTTAATTTGTCATGCACTTTGATCTTTAAAAAACTTTGCAAACATTTTACATTCACAAACAGCTATATTACATACTGCATAAAAGATAATATTCGAAAAAGCATAATTGGAGCACATTAATAACTGTGGAAAGAGTCCAAACAGAACAAAGTGATTTCTGAGTTTACTGCTTTGCATATTTTTTCTTTTAAATAGGTCGGAATTAAGACTAATAAATTATTATTAAATGTTACAGGGGCAAATGTATTGGAAAATACCAGTGTAGGGTCACATGAGAGGCGGCAGTGTCTCCACTGCGCTGTGATTGGATGATTACCCTGTCAATGCCATTATTCAGCCCACAAATCGGTCTAAATAGGTCAAACTAGTGAAAATGGATGTACTCATTACAGAATAAACAACTTAACCACTCCGGCATCACCACTTTTTGAATGGTACCGTTTCATCTGCAGCAGCTTCTCTCACAAAAACAGAAAATCCATCCATTATCAATGTAATTCAAAAATAGAAATGTATTAATTAAGATTAAGTTAAGAAAATGTCTTTTTTGTTAAAAAATTTATTTATTACATTTAAAAAAGCATTTGTCAATTGCTCTTCTATATCGATTGTTTATCTTTATGTAATAGGAGTTTAACAAACTCCACTGGACATGGAAGACTGACATTCAAAACTGCAGGTAAAAGCAAAACAAACTGTGAGTGGCCACTATATATGTCAATCAAACGGTCTCCCTTAGTCTAAGTAGGCGGGTCTTAACCAATATAAGCTGCTTATTCAGTACCGATCAAAAGTCTGGCAGGGTAAACTGTTACATAACCTCTTACACTACTGGAACTGCACGACGACAAGTTTCCATCACATTATTAATTAATAACTTCTTAATTTCTGCGCTCGGCAGTTGCTTCAACACACCTGACCTCTGAGAGAGTGAACACAGATATCTGGGTAACACTTTATTTTGATGGTCCACTTTAGACATTCTACTAACTATAAGTAACTTTGAGACTACATCAAATTATTCTACCGTAACACCTAATAGACCACTAATACCCTGAGAGTTATTCAACATGTAGTTGCAAAGTTGCTAGTAGTTAAGAGTGACCATCGAATTAAAGTGTAACTGATATTTAATAGCTATGAGTCACACATCACTAGGCCCAGAATTGCTTTTTATTTTACTGTAAACAACCTTTAAACTGAAAGCAACATCTAAAACACACACACACGGTCATAATGACAAAATACAGGTCATACTACACTGATAAAGAATCACTGAGTTCAAAGAGCACACTTCAGATGCTGTAAGAATTTACACATACACATCTGTTCACTACCAACATATCCTGAGGTGAATATGGGCGATTGAGACTGAACTTCCCTTCATGACCTGATGTTATTCCTACTGAACATGACACATGGACAGAAACAGTCATGAGCTCTTATATAGGCTAATGTTGTCTAGACTAACGTCTTGACAATTAAGCAACAGTGGGGTCATGTGAGTATGTGTACTTTCTATTAAAGGTTTACTTTAGTTGTGTTTACTTAATAGAAGTATACATGTAAGTGTACAGCTCAATCAAATCAACAGAGAAACACAGCTTGTACACACCTTCCACTGACAAGGAGTACTGCAACAACACAATTCATCAGACGTAGCGCAGCACAAACACATGGAGAGTGACCTACCAGCTTGAACTTCAGACCCAGTAATGCTTCTTAACTTCCATAAACAGCGACAGGCCTTTGAATCAGAGCATTATACAGTAAATTGGTCCTTGATCAGACTTACTCCATGTGCTGAAACACAACTGAGTGAACAACTCTCAACACAAGAAAAAACAGAGTCATTCCACAACATGCCCATGCTCGTCCCAAACCCTCCACATGACCATTACAAGCCAATTACAACCGCCAGCGATGAACAAAAGTCCCAATTTAAGAACTGGCTCCCTTTCTATTCATGAACAGGAAGAGGAATTTACCTAATTGCAATTTAATGGAATTTCATTATCTTACACAAGACAAAACACAAATTTCAAAATATTTTTCTGATTAAACATTTCACTAGATAAAATTCAATAGGGTCAAAACAATAAACAGCCATCAAAATAGAATTGTTTTTTTTTTTTTTTAAATGTCGTCACTTTATAGCACTATATTTGACATCAAAATGTGGATATTTTGATTGTAAATTAAATGTTATTTAATAATATAATAATTAATATAACTAATAATATAAGTGCTGTCAAATCGATTAATCGCATCCAAAATAAAAGTTTGTGTTTACATAATATATGTGTGTGTACTGTGTATAATTATTATGTATATAAAAACACACTCATTTATGTATATATTTAAGAAATGTTTGCATGTATATACACTGTATACATATAAATATAAATATTTTATATATAACAATTATGTTCTTAAATATATACATGCACGTGTGTGTATTTATATATACATAATAATACATAATTATACACAGTACACACACATAAACACGAAAGTTTATTTTGGATGCGAATAATCAATTTGACAGCACTTATTATAATATAATATAATATAATATAATTTTCACCATGGCGAATAAAAGTTAACATGAAATGTATGTATTTAAATATGAAAAAATATAAATAAATTAAATGCCAATATATAAATATATATATATATGTTAAGTGGTCTCTTAATTTTTTCCAAAGCTGTATATATATATATATATATATATATAGGTGGAATTTCACATTTCAGTATTATCTACTGTTTCTGGAAATTACCTATATGTTGTATTATGACAACATGTTTATGAACAAGTCATACTGAAAGTGAAAAGTGAATTTCATAGCATTACAATTCTACATCCTATTTACTACCGGAAGTAAAATGCAATGCACACTAATGCCGGTTTCACACTGCATGCGCAAGCAGTGCGGTGGCAGCGCAGAAGCTGTGCGTATGGAGAGCGGGTTGTGTATTGCAAATACAGACGAATATCGTCCATTGTGCTACCTTTTCTGGTGTTCTCCTCCTACCCCTGTCTGTCTCGTGCATTGATTTATGATAGGCAGTATATCTGCTGCAAATGCGACCATGGGCAATTTGGGCAAAAACTTCTGGCAGTGTTGTGTTTTCGTGTATTTTATTAATTTTTTTCACAGCGCTGGATGTCATATGGTGATTGTGAAACACACGGAACACTTCGCTACATAATTTCATGGTGAAATGTATTATTTTTCATGTTAATCAGGTCAATTTTGATCAAGAACAATGCACTGTGGCTTTAATTCAGCGTGAGTAGCGCAGCAAAAATAGACTCGGCGCCGAAACGATCGCGGCACTGCCGCTTCTGCTCTGCTCCTGCGACGCGCTGACGCGCCGCCTCTGCGTGTGGTGTGAATGCTCTAATCTGTTAACTTTGGCGCCGAAGAAAATACGCGCTGCTTACGCTCTGCTAACGCGTGCAGTGTGAAACCTGCCTAAAACTGAATGATACAAAATGCATTTTCAATACAATTCTGAACTGCACACAACCCCCCTGTATACCTCATGTTTCCGTCTCATTGTTCATTGGTCTTCTGAAGATGAGACTCTCATGAGTAGATCTGAGAGGGATGATGTAATCAGCAGGTCATTATCACAAAACAAACTCCAACAGGCTGATCAGGATCAATCTCTGTGTCACCCTAAAGGGGTTTATTTGCCATAACATCCCTCTGACTGTGCATTATCCTGCTTACTACTACTTCTTACCAAATAAATATATAAAGGAACAATATTGATTTGAGTTGAAACTTTTCTATTATGCTAGAAGAAACCGCAGAGGGATACGAGAGACATTAAAACTTGCACAACTATGTAGAAAATCAATCAATTAGGCAGTTTAATGTCATTATACAAAAATACACACATACACACCGATCAGGCATAACATTATGACCACTGACAGGTGAAGTGAATAACACTGATTATCTCTTCATCACGGCACCTGTTAGTGGGTGGGATATATTAGGCAGCAAGTGAACATTTTGTCCTCAAAGTTGATGTGTTAAAAGCAGGAAAAATGGGCAAGTGTAAGGATTTGAGCGAGTTTGACAAGGGCCAAATTGGGATGGCTAGACAACTGGGGCAGAGCATCTCCAAAACTGCAGCTCTTGTGGGGTGTTCCCGGTCTACAGTGGTCAGGATCTACCAAAAATGGTCCAAGGAAGGAACAGTGATGAACCGGCGACAGGGTCATGGGTGGCCAAGGCTCATTGATGCACGTGGGGAACGAGGGCTGGCCCGTGTGGTCCGATCAAACAGACGAGCTACTGTAGCTCAAATTGCTCAAGAAGTTAATGCTGGTTCTGATAGAAAGGTGTCAGAATACGCAGTGCATCGCAGTTTGTTGCATATAGGCCCATGCTGACCCTTGTCCACTGCCGAAAGTGACAACAGTGGACACGTGAGCATCAGAACTGGTCTGATGAATCACGTTTTCTTTTTACATCACATGGATGGCCGGGTGCGTGTGCCTCGCTTACCTGGGGAACACATGGCACCAGGATGCACTATGGGAAGAAGGCAAGTGTGATGCTTTGGGCAATGTTCTGCTTTCATGGAAACGGTATTCCCTGGTGCCTGTGGCCTCATTCAGCAGGATAATGCTCCCTGCCACAAAGCAAAAATGGTTCAGGAATGGTTTGAGGAGCACAACAACGAGTTTGAGGTGTTGACTTGGCCTCCAAATTCCCCAGATCTCAATCCAATCGAGCATCTGTGGGATGTGCTGAACAAACAAGTCCGATGCATGGAGGCCCCACCTCACAACTTGCAGGACTTAAAGGATCTGCTGCTAACATCTTGGTGCCAGATACCACAGCACACCTTCAGGGGTCTAGTGGAGTCCGTGCCTCGACGGGTCAGGGCTGTTTTGGCAGCAAAAGGGGGACCAACGCAATATTAGGAAGGTGGTCATAATGTTATGCCTGATCGGTGTATACTAATATATTGTTAATACAAACCCGATTACAAAAAAGTTGGGACACTGTACAAATTGTGAATAAAAAAGGAATGCAATAATTTACAAATCTCATAAACTTATATTTTATTCACAATAGAATATAGATAACATATCAAATGTTGAAAGTGAGACATTTTGAAATGTCATGCCAAATATTGGCTCATTTTGGATTTCATGAGAGCTACACATTCCAAAAAAGTTGGGACAAGTAGCAATAAGAGGCCGGAAAAGTTAAATGTACATATAAGGAACAGCTGGAGGACCAATTTGCAACTTATTAGGTCAATTGGCAACATGATTGGGTATAAAAAGAGCCTCTCAGAGCGGCAGTGTCTCTCAGAAGTCAAGATGGGCAGAGGATCACCAATTCCCCCAATGCTGCGGCGAAAAATAGTGGAGCAATATCAGAAAGGAGTTTCTCAGAGAAAAATTGCAAAGAGTTTGAAGTTATCATCATCTACAGTGCATAATATCATCCAAAGATTCAGAGAATCTGGAACAATCTCTGTGCGTAAGGGTCAAGGCCGGAAAACCATACTGGATGCCCGTGATCTTCAGGCCCTTAGACGGCACTGCATCACATACAGGAATGCTACTGTAATGGAAATCACAACATGGGCTCAGGAATACTTGTCGGTGAACACAATCCACCGTGCCATTCGCCGTTGCCGGCTAAAACTCTATAGGTCAAAAAAGAAGCCATATCTAAACATGATCCAGAAGCGCAGGCGTTTTCTCTGGGCCAAGGCTCATTTAAAATGGACTGTGGCAAAGTGGAAAACTGTTCTGTGGTCAGACAAATCAAAATTTGAAGTTCTTTTTGGAAAACTGGGACGCCATGTCATCCGGACTAAAGAGGACAAGGACAACCCAAGTTGTCATCAGCGCTCAGTTCAGAAGCCTGCATCTCTGATGGTATGGGGTTGCATGAGTGTGTGTGGCATGGGCAGCTTACACATCTGGAAAGGCACCATCAATGCTGAAAGGTATATCCAAGTTCTAGAACAACATCTGCTCCCATCCAGACGTCGTCTCTTTCAGGGAAGACCTTGCATTTTCCAACATGACAATGCCAGGCCACATACTGCATCAATTACAACATCATGGCTGCGTAGAAGAAGGATCCGGGTACTGAAATGGCCAGCCTGCAGTCCAGATCTTTCACCCATAGAAAATATTTGGCGCATCCTAAAGAGGAAGATGCGACAAAGAAGACCTAAGACAGTTGAGCAACTAGAAGCCTGTATTAGACAAGAATGGGACAACATTCCTATTCCTAAACTTGAGCAACTTGTCTCCTCAGTCCCCAGACGTTTGCAGACTGTTATAAAAAGAAGAGGGGATGCCACACAGTGGTAAACATGGCCTTGTCCCAACTTTTTTGAGATGTGTTGATGCCATGAAATTTAAAATCAACTTATTTTTCCCTTAAAATGATACATTTTCTCAGTTTAAACATTTGATATGTCATCTATGTTGTATTCTGAATAAAATATTGAAATTTGAAACTTCCACATCATTGCATTCTGTTTTTATTCACAATTTGTACAGTGTCCCAACTTTTTTGGAATCGGGTTTGTATAATGGTTCTTCTTTCAATCTGAAATCTTAGTTCTATCTTTATTCCATCTTTGTTTTATCTGCAGTTTATATTGCACAAAGGTGCATCATTATATCAGAGGAAGATGATGAGATCTTGTTAAATCTGATTAAAGAAATCAGACAATTAGGAGCCATGTGGTTCAGAGGTCAAAGGTCAGAATTTGAGGGTTCTTATCTCACTTACTCACATACTGTGTGTCACAGAAACTGATTAGTTTGTTTCACAAGTGCACCTCTGCCCGTTTCTCGTCTTCCTGTCTCTTTGAAGCATGCAGGTGGGCGGCTCGACAGATAAAAATGACAATGACACGAAGATGCACAGGCTTGATCATCTCAGAGCAAGTGCAGAGAGATCACAAACAGCACAGAGTAAAGACTCACAAAACTACTCCTGATGAGAAATAACATTTGGCTGACCAACATCAACAGAGAGGCCTCTGGCTGGTCGACTCGTCTGTAGTAACTCTGTGATACCGTTTGACTTTGAAGACTTTAAGTACAAGGTCATTTTACAGTCACTCAAACATGCAGTCATACACTTGAATGAATGCACCTCAAATAACCCTTGGCAACAGCGTGGGGTGGGGGGGGGATTCGCTCTTGATGCTGGTCAGGAAAGAGCCATCAAACACACACACGCACAAGCCTCCGGGAGACGCTATCTTGCTGCATCTCTTTGACATGCAGGAAGTCCAATTAAGGAAGTGCTTTGAGTCTGTGGCTCTGTTCTAAAATCTAGTGAGCTGCCTACATAGGCAACATGACTAAAATGGAACATGCTACATATACAAATCCTCACGTGATGCACACAGGAGATTCGACTCACAACTGATCTGGAGTTTGGCATACTCAAACATTGGGTAAAATAGTCTAAAATGTTGCATAACAGTTTATATTAGATCTATTTTAGTGATACATTTTAGTATTGAATGATTTATGTTTACAAATCAACATTTCTCACTTTGACCGAATGTATTTTTTTAATGAGCTTGTTAAATTATGCTGCCTATCTTTTGAAACAGCCTTTGCTTTGTCATTTAAAATGCTGCCTACATTACCACTAGACTTTACACCCACAATGAGCCTTAGCATTAACTACAAACATGTCAATTCTGCCCAAATCAGCACATCAAATTACAGATGTGTAATTGCAACTCAAACTTTGTTTAAAAAACTAATGCTTATGGTAACATGTGACCACAAAAAAAACAAAAATGCTGTCAACAACACATGCATGCATTGTTACAAATCTTGGTAGATATTATTATTGTCACACATGGTCAGACCAGTTTTGACACCATAGGTATTCCAGAAAGCAGGTTATGTGACATACCTGGGTATGTTTAAGAGTAAGTAACCGGATAACCTCAACTTTCAGTTCCAAAAAGGTAACTTTCCGGGTATGTAAGTAGCCATAGCAACTCACTCTCTGAACATAACCTGCTCCGGAGCAGCTCATGTTCCAGGGTTAGTTTGCTTAAGAGGTATTCAGATGCGTGTTATATAGTTAATATATAATTAATAATTATATATATTATTAATAATTATATAATTATTACTAAACTAAATTTGTTATATAGTTACAGTGAATATACAATAGCTTATTATATATTAATTCTAAATCACTGTTATAACAAGCTAATGTTTAAATGTCAATTCAATTCAAACATATTTATTATTTATTTTATTGTCGTCTCACACATGGATCTGCATTCAATTAATTAGCACCAAACAAACAATATAATCCTTATTCTCAGTGAATAAAGATTATTTATTAAACGAAAAGATTGAAAAAGTGATTGCACAACCACCAAATAGGTGGCGATGTGCACTAAGTAGGTTATGTAAATAGGCATCAAACAAAAGAAGAAGAATGGCTCGCTTTTTCTTAGCGTCTGTTTCCATGGTGAATCATCGATTCGTCGCTCTGTTGAGAATGTCTTGAGTGTTAACCGGGAACATACTCTGAGTTGTCTGAACTTACTCACGTATGCGTTTTTGGAACCAGCATACCTCGAGTAAGCAAGGTTTGGGTTAATCAACCGAGAGTTCAAGGTATATGTGACGGTAAGTTAACCTTGCTTTCTGGAATACCCCCCTGGCGTGTCAAGTTTAAAACATCTGATGGAGAAAATCAGCAGCTGTGTATGAGAGGCATGTTATTCAGATTATACTAAATTGACGTACATGGATTTATTTTCAAAGCTAATTTATAATGTCACAATTATAAAGGATTTACGCTAACCTCCTGACTTTGATATTCAATGGATTAACAAGTCCTAAAAGTCCTAAAATAAAATAAAACAAAACAAAAAAATAAAAGACAAGAAATAAAATATGATTAAGCTAATTTCCTGGCTTGATATTCAATGGATTAAGCAAGTCCGCAAGTCCCAAAACAAAACAAAACAAGATTTAAGGTAATTTACTGACTTTTATATTTAAAGGATTAGTTCACTTCAAAATGAAAATTTCCTGATATTTTACTCACCCCCATCTCATCCAAGGTGCTCGTGTCTTTCTTCCTTCAGTCGAAAAGAAATTAAGTTTTTTGAGGAAAACATTCCAGGATTTTTCTCCACATAATGGACTTCTATGGCAACCAACGGGTTGAAGGTCCAAATCAATGCAGTTTCAAAGGGCTTCGAAGGGCTTCAGAGGCTCTGCACGATCCCAGACGAGGAATAGGGTCTTATCTAGCAAAACCATTGGTCATTTTCAAAACAAAATTACAATTTATATACTTTTTAACCTAAATTGCTCATCTTGCGCTGCTCTGCGACGTGCCAAGGATTACGTTATCACGTCGGAAAGGTCACGCTAGACGTAGGCGGAAGTACTGCCCCAAGTGGACGTGCGAAGACTAATACAAACGGCCTTTACCAAAAAAACTCCATCTCCGACTTCAAAATTGTCCGACATCGTTGTTTTACCTTTTTTTTGCTAAAGGATGTTTGTATTAGTCTTTGCACGAGTGCTTTGTAAACACGGGGGCGGTACTTCCGCCTACATCTAGCGTGACCTTTCCGACATGATTACGTAATCAGCAGCGCAAGATGAGCAATTTAGGTTAAAAAGTATATAAATTGTAATTTTGTTTTGAAAATGACCAATGGTTTTGCTAGATCAGACCCTATTCCTCGTCTGGGATCGTGCAGAGCCTCTGAAGCCCTTCGAAGCCCTTTGAAACTGCATTGATTTGAAAAATCAAAGTCAATTCAAAAGTCCACTATATGGAGAAAAATCCTGGAATGTTTTCCTCAAAAAACTTAATTTCTTTTCGACTGAAGAAAGAAAGAAAGACACGAGCACCTTGGATGAGATGGGGTTGAGTAAAATATCAGGAAATTTTCAATTTGAAGTGAACTAATCCTTTAATGGATTAAGCAAGTCCCAAAACAAAACATGATTTAAGCTAATTTACTAACTTTGATATTTAATGGATTAAGCAAATCACAAAGCAAAACATTATTATTTTTTTCTGGGGTATTCCAGAAAGCAAGGTTAACTTACCGTCACATATACCTTGAACTCTCGGTTGATTAACCCAAACCTTGCTTACTCGAGGTATGCTGGTTCCAAAAACGCATGCGTGAGTAAGTTCAGACAACTCAGAGTATGTTCCCGGTTAACACTCAAGACATTCTCAACAGAGCGACGAATCGATGATTCACCATGGAAACAGACGCTAAGAAAAAGCGAGCCATTCTTCTTCTTTTGTTTGATGCCTATTTACATAACCTACTTAGTGCACATCGCCACCTATTTGGTGGTTGTGCAATCATTTTTTCAATCTTTTCGTTTAATAAATAATCTTTATTCACTGAGAATAAGGATTATATTGTTTGTTTGGTGCTAATTAATAAACAATAAAATAAATAATAAATATATTTTAATTGAATTAACATTTAAATATTAGCCCGTTATAATAATGCTTTAGAATTAATATATAATATTGTATATTATATAACTGTAACTATATAACAAATTTAGTTATATTAATATAACTATATTAATTATATAACACGCATCTGAATACCTCTTAAGCAAACTAACCCTGGAACATGAGCTGCTCCGGAGCAGGTTATGTTCAGAGAGCGAGTTGCTATGGCTACTTACATACCCTAAAAGTTACCTCCATTTTTGGAAACGAAAGTTGAGGTTATCCACTTACTTACCCTTAAACATACCCAGGTACGTCACATAACCTTCTTTCTGGAATACCCTCCAGTGCAAGGACAGGAATTAAAAAAATAATAATAATAAAAATAAAGCAATCAAATTGTGTTCTTTCACAAAAGCACTGACCCTGTGACCCTGACTCCCAGAAGATGTGTAAACCCAATCAGATCAGAGATGTTTGTAAGTGTTGCCATGTGTAAAATGCATCAGGTGGACCTTGAACAAACTCTCCGAGGCTGAGGCTGTTTGAGCGGTGGAATAACCCCCACTTCAAAAGAAAGCTGCCATGAGCCGACCTCCATGGATATTAAAGTAACAGTAAGCCAGTTTTACATTGAGAGATTAGAGTTAGCCAAGCACTGAACTCACCCTTGACCCACTAATACAAATCTGCACAACCAGGTGACGGAATATGAATCAGTGATCAGCGGGAGGTAGAAGGGAGACCACCTTAATTACATTTCAAAATGAAAAACGCATTACAAAATCGATCAGGACAAATCCCATCTTGTAGAACCTAGAATGGGATTATAAAGGGAAGAGATGACTGGAGTGGCCGAAGAACAAGTTTCTGAAAAGATTTGTGATGTTTGACTAAATCACGGCACCTCCAGAAGAGTCCATCAATACCTGACAGAAGAGCTTGAGTGTTTTACTGTGGGGCTTCAACGGCCTACTTCAGGACACACACTGTACTTTAGACATCAAGTGCCAAACAGAGCTATTTTAGTTTTTATTTTACTAATGTTTTCAAGTAGCTTTTATTTTTATTCATGTTCATTTTAGTTTCATTTTCAATCATTTCGTTATGTGCTTTTGTCATTTTATTATTTTTTTGTTTTTTAAAAAATACTGGCATTTAGGTTTTATTTTAATTTATCATATTTATTCTTTATTTTTATTTCAGTTTTAGTTTTCAACTAAGTTTTATATTTTATTATATGTCAGCTTTATTTCAGTTACAAGAGATGTTTCTAATAGTTTAGTTAACAATAATAACCCTGTTGGCAGTTGTTACTTAACATAAAAAGTAACAAATAATGAATATATTTTCATATGTGTTTGTGCATACAATAAAAGTCAATGTGATCCAAAAAAAAATTCTGTTCTTTTGTGTTTCATAGAGGTTTTAATTTATTTTATAACATACAAAAAGCAAAACGTGCAAGTATTTTTACAATTTTTTAATGGTAATTATATACGCACGTCCATTTTGGTTAAATCTATTTCAACATAGCATTTTACTGTTTAAAATTATAAAGGTCCCAAATCAATCCATCTGTGGCATATTTGTTAAATATTATGACTGAATAATGGCAATAATATCAAAAAGGTAACATTATGTATTGATAAAAAAATAAATATGAAAATAAGTATGAAATAAATAAATAAATAAATAAATAAGAAAACCTGGTCAAAAACATAAAAGAAATAGATTTTTTCTTTTCATTTTTCATCTTCTTTCGTGTTCCATTTATTTTAAAACATAGGCCTACAGTTTTCATTTTAAAACTTGCATACTTATTTTATAACATACAGAAAGTACAACATGCAAGTATTTTTTAAATGGTAATTATATACGTATGTCTATTTTGATTAAATCACTATTTCAACATAGCATTTTATTGTTTAAAATTATAACAGCCCCAAATCAATCCATCTGTGGCATATTTGTTAAATATAATGATTGAATAATGGCAATAATATCAAAAAGAAAACATGTATTTCATGGTTACATTCTGTTCATTATTGGACATTTTAATGGAAATAAATAAATAAATAAAATAAAACCTTTTACTTCCTTGCACCAACATCTAAATTCTAAACATCTAAATTAAATTACGTGAGAAACAACTGGCTTGCAGCAAAATGCCATAAACAAAACGGCTCCAAATCAATCCATCTGTGACCTATTCGGTAAATATCATATTTGAATAATGGCAATAATATAACAAAAAGATAACATCATGTATTTCATGGTTACATTATGTGTAGTATTGGACATTTTGATGGAAATTACAATTTTATTTAATCAATAAACAAATGAATAAATAAATAAATCATGCACTTTTACTTCCTTGCACTAACATCTAAATTAGCTACAATATATACAAGAATATTTGGCTTGCTGCATAATGCCAGACTATTACGAAGGAACCCCATCATGCTTCTTTAAGGCTCCTCGAGTTGTTCCCAAATGCCACATCCATATTATTTTACCCACAAGCCTTGTCATGGCGCCTCGGCACTTTTATAACTGTGACAGACTTCACACGGCGGTAAAACAGCAGATGCCACAAAGCCGCCTCTCACTAACTCCCGTCTGCACGTAAAATTCAGCAGCTGCTTTCTTTTATTTGACTGCTTCATTTGTCTAACGACCAGTCAGCCAAGTTTGCTCACGTTCTGGCGCTTTGCCACTTTCCACCGCTATAAAATCAAGAAGCAGACATCCAAATGGCTATTAATATTCGGCGCTGTATAAAACCCTGTGACCGTTTACAATGGCACTGTATTAACAACCTAATTCATCACTCTTCACCTCCACACCTTCATGGAGACGGTGTTTACGGGCCGTTCAGTGATTACTGCTCAGAGGGGGAAGCTTTTATACAAGGAAAAAAGTTCAGCCAAAAAAATCTGTCATTTACTCACTCTTACTCCAAAACCAAATAACAGGTCACAGTTACCACATCTGTCAATCCCCCCCCCCCCCCCCCCCCCCAAAAAAGGACAAAACACATCATAAAAGTACTTTATTCCAGGGACCCCTATAGTGTGAAACAGTGCCTGCCCCATTTTCAGCGCGTTTTTTTTTTTTTTTTTTTTTTTAAATCACCTTTATTTATATAGCGCTTTTTACAATGCCAATTGTTTCAAAGCAGCTTCACAGTGGTAACAGGAAAATAATGCAACAGAATTTGATTCGGCTGTACAGCCGCTCTGGTGAGAACGGTGATGTCATTCAGCTCATTTCAATTATCATATAGTGTCAATGCGGGCAGATCAGTAATATAGTTGAAATTTAAGTGTCCCCAACTGAGCAAGCCAAAAGCCAAAGGCGACGGTGGCAAGGAACCAGAACCAAAAAACCTTGGGAGAAACCAGGCTCAGTCGGGGTGCCAGTTCTCCTCTGGCCAACGAACAAATAGTGTATGATTATGATTCTGGCAACATTACAGGTCAGAAGTCATTAGATCAATAGATATTCTTAGGATTATTCGAAAGATTGGAGTCGTCACGCTGGGGACGGGTTTAATGAGGATGTCGTGTCGATGCGGCATTTACAGGGGGGAGTTTAATTGACACGGTCTCTGCAGACATTTCAGGGATGCGTTGGTCATGTCCAGGCGCAGGTCCACCATCTGGTGGATGTCCATGTGGATGTTACTTTGACACGTACCACCTACCTAAGCATTGTTGCAGACCATTACACCCTTTCATGGAAATGGTATTCCCTGGTGGCTGTGGCCTCATTCAGCAGGATAATGTGCCCTGCCACAAAGCAAAAATGGTTCAGGAATGGTTTGAGGAGCACAACAACAAGTTTGAGGTGTTGACTTGGCCTCCAAATTCCCCAGATCTCAGTCCGAGCATCTGTGGGATGTGCTGAACAAACAAGTCAGATCCATGGAGGCCGCACCTCGAAACTTACAGGACTTAAAGGATCTGCTGCTAACATCTTGGTGCCAGATACCACAGCACACCTTCAGGGGTCTAGTGGAGTCAATGGCTCAACGGGTCAGCGATGTTTACGTTGGACATAGCAAAAAAAAAGCGTAACTGGCGCGACGATGACGTCGGACGTAGCGTAAAGAAGTGTAACTGCCGCGACAATGACGTTGGACATAGCGTAAGCATTTTGAACGAAAATAACAATACAATAAACTATAACAGTCAGCTTAAGGTAGCAACAAGTGTTAAATGTGGTTAAATGTTAAAATAACTCCATTATCATACACTAGAGTTGTGTGGTGTGGGAGTAAATTAAGCACGACCTGCTGTGACATCACAATTGTGTTGCATTGTGGTCTATGGATCTGCCTGAAATGTGCATGTTGATTAGACTCGCTCCCTCTGTCAAAATCAAGGGTTCGAGGGTCTGTCCAAATAAACTTCTCTTGCCCACTTGATGAAGTTGAACACGCTTCAAAATGGAGGCGGGGATTCCCCAGAGGGGAAGTGCTTAGGGAAGTTCACGAGTGTATGTCTAAAAGTGGAGTTAAACGTAGCCTAGATTACATCATTTGCGGTGCTTCATGGCAGTGGGCGGAGCTAAAGAGCTATTTTAGCACATGTTGCTTTTTTCGACTCTGATTGGTGTAATTTTCTGTACAGCATCATGGTTAATGTAGTTTTTCACCAGGAATTCCACTGTTAAAGGTAGGGTAGGCAATTTTCGGAGAGGCTAGCAATAGCGAGCTAGCTTTGAAAGCATAAGATACCACAATCCCTTCAGAGCGTCTACAAAGCCACGTCTCCTTCAAAACACAAACACAGCGTGGAGCAAACAAAGCTTCACGAGAGACGGTGTTAAACTTCCTCATGTCTCAAAGCACATAACATTACAATAATAATGAACATAAACAACTTACAGAGCACTGACCTGAACCACCTGACTGCTGCAGGTTAATTTCAGCATTGATAGTGTTGCCATTGAAACGCATAAATTCGAATCACAAACCGCTCCGAGTAAAACGTCACAGGTTTCCATCTCTTCTGAATGACAGTAGGTATGGCGTGAACGCAGCATAAGCTGGTTGTTTTGGTACAGGAGGAAATGTAAAGCTGGCTGCTGTTTGTTTGTGGTTCTCGGTGACTGACATCTGTCTGACTCTGCATAGCATTAAACGCTGATGAAGTGTGAGGTTTACACTAATAGGGTGCACGAGGGTATGTAACAACATACGTTGACAGGCAACTAGGACATCATATCATAGCCCTCGGAACGAGGTCTATGATTGGATGAACATTTTATGGTCCTAAGCCTTCCACAAATGATATATATATATATATATATATATATATATAAATACATTTAGACCACTTAACTTACTGGTTGCTATCAGGATGTGAAGAGACTCTTAACCAGCATAACAAAATTTTTTTTTGAAGCAAATCACCTACCCTAGCCTTTAAAGAGCCCCTATTATGGATTTTTGAAAATTACCTTTCATGTAGTGTGTAACATAGTTCTAAGTGAATTAAAAAATCCTGCAAAGTTTTAAATCTGAAAGTGCAGCGTATATAAAGTTATTGTCTCTCAAAAGTAAGAGTCGACTCTGAGTCAATTAAACGAATCGTTTTTCAAATGAATCGCAAGCCGTTTCGTTGTGACGTCAAGACGAAATATTAGCATATTGCCTGTCCACAGATACAGTTCCCGCATGTGCATCACAATACATTAGAAACACACACACTTGTTAATTCTGATGTTGAGGAATTACAGTTGAAACATCTCATAATGTACCTCAAACTGAATAGCATCACTGAGAAACGTCCTGCTCAAGGTTCGGGTTGAATAACTAGTTCTTCTAATGTTTCATCATCGGACTCACGCTTGGATTGATGTAAAATCGACTTCATCGTTACTGTCTTTACAGTGTGTACAATCGCAGAGCTTTAGGAAGCCTCTGGACGGAGCTGAAGATCAGTTATGGTAATAGGCGTTTGTTTTTCCGAAATACGCACTGTACGCGGTAGACCAATCACAACAGACTGGGCCATCTGACCAATCAGAGCAGAGTAGGCTCGCGGAAAGGAGGGATTTAGAGCGACTGATTCATCCATCGAGTCATTTGAGAATCATTGAACATTGTGGTGATGTACAACGTATATTATGAGAAAATGTAAGTGTTTTTTGACCTTTGATGCATGTAAACCTGTTGTTGGAGACCTCCAAAACAAAATGAGTAAACTTTAAAATAGCATAATTGGGGCACTTTAAAAAATATATATTATAATAATGTGCAGAAGCAAATACCATCGATTAACAACTTCGCAGCTCACAGCAGGTCTGTCTTTAAAGGTTTATAAGTTATCGTTAAAAATCTATTTCCTTATGGAGAAATTGAATGGAGTTTTTACTTCCGGAACCAGACTGTTGCACTCTATAGGGAGCCTGTGAAAGACAAAAGTATATACTCTACAAAATGTATTTTTAGTGCCCTTAATGTTAACGTGCACTTTAAATATTTAATATGTTTATATTTGTTATAAAAATATAAAAATTAAATCATTCATGCAAATCAATAAATAATGACAGTGAAATGTTATAAACTACTCCACGAAGGTAGAAAATCTTCAGGAAACTGTGTCAAGCTAAAGGCATGAACAATTAAGACGAAATTCACTTCTTCATCTTAGAACATCATTGGTCTGGCAGAGAAATATGATGGAATATGAAACAATTCTACACGTACAAACACAAGTACACGCAGCGCTCGGCAACCAGCGGCCGCGGTGCTATTTTCTTCCGCCAGAATCCTTTGAATGACAGAGCATTAACATAAAATTAGCATAAACAAATGAGCGTAATGCGACGGCCACGGAATTACTATGGCAGACGGGAATGAGAAATGCGTGCTCATAAAGCATTCCCTTTCAGCTGAGTTTGAATGTTTCAAGGACTGTTTGGAAACAACGCCATGCTTGTCACCGAACAACACACTAATCAACGTGGTGTGTGGCCTGGGACATCTTAATGATCTCTCTGTCTGTCTGTCTCACGCACACACATACACACACTGGCCGAGGCATGCAGGAAAGACAAACACCACCCTGCAGTCATCCGAAATCTCTTCACTTGTCAACTCTTCGTCATGGTCTTTTATTAAAGCCCTTTGCCCCTCAGTCCAGCCTTAAAATATGAATAACTGGAGAAGGACTGAGCACAGGGGTGGTGAAGAGAGAGGTGGCTTTTCATTTAGATTGACAGGGCGGCGTTATCAGCGTAGAGCACCTGCACGGGGGTCAGTGCCGAAAACCGGAGCGTAACCAAAGCCGATCCCGGCAGTCATCGCTGCTGTAATTGCTTCCATTGACCCTCCTCTGATCGTCTTGGGAATCTCTGACAGACCGGTCACGTGTTACTGGAGTGGGTTCAGATGCCACTGGTGCCATGCTAATCTCCGCAGGTATCACATGCAGATCATGTTCAAACAGCTGCTCTTAATAATAATAACAGTTACAAGTTGTAGGTCTATTTTATTTCATTTATAGCTAATTAATAAAATAAAATAATAAAATGAAATAAAAAACAAAAAACAATAAAAAAAATAAATAAATAAAAAAATAAAATAAAATAAAATAAAATAAAATAAACCTATAACGCACCAGCAAAAGCTAGTTCCTTCAAGACCTTATGAAATATAAACAGATTTTTTTTTTTAGGTATTAGTTATTTTATTTTATTTTTTAAAATATAAATAAAATAAAATAAAATAAAATAAAATAAAATAAGCCTACAACCCACCAGCAAAAGCTAGTTCCTTTAAGACCTCATGAAATATAAACAGATTTTTTTTTATTTTGTTAATGTCTGTTAGCTATAAATGAAAAAATTATCTTCTACTGTACACATTGTATAAAATGTTTCAAAGCCCACAATCTGTTTGCTAACTCAAGAAAAATAAAAAATAAAACTTTGGTGGTTTAAAATTATCAAAATTAACAAGCCAACTGTCAATCCACCAGTCCCCTAACCTGAGCTATCGCTCTCTCTCAAAATACATATACACCGATGAGCCAAAACATTATGACCACCTGCCTAATATGCTGTTGGTCATCCGCGTGCTGCCAAAACATCCCACAGATGCTCAATTGGATTGAGATCTGGGGAATTTGGAGGCCAGGGCAACACCTTGAACTCTTCATCATGTTCCTCAAATCATTCATGAACAATGTGTGAAGTGTGGCAAGGCACATTATCCTGCTGAAAGAGGCCACTTCCACCAGGGAACATCGTTGTCATGAAGGGGTGTACCTGGTCTGACACAATGTTAGGTCGGTGACATGTGTCAAATTTATGTCCATATGAATGGCTGATTCCCCAGAGCATCACACTGCCTCCACCGACTCATCGTCGTCCCACAGTGCAACCTGGTGCTATCACTTGGACTGGACTCATCGGACCAGACGATCTTCTTCCACTGCTCCAAGGTCCAGTTCCAACACTCGCGTGCCCATTGTAAACACTTTCGATGCAGTGCACAGGGGTCATCATATGCAGAGTGCGATGCACTGTGTGTTGTGACACATTCCTCCCATAACCATCTTGTGCCACAGTAGACCTTCTTCTGGCTCAGACCAGATGGGATAGCGTTCGTTTATATGTGGCCTTGCTAGGAGATGATATTCGCTTCGCCTGTGACTGGTCATAATGTTTTGGCTCATACATTTGTTCCCTTAAAGTGGGACCACCCATAAGTCTGTTCGCTAACTCAAGTACACAAACTTGCAAAGTGCGCATACTTGCAGAAAGGGAGGCTAAACACACAGGCTGTGCAAATGAAAGATTTCCTGCTGTCTTTTGTAGCACTGGGCAGAAACAGAGCCAGAAAAACACACATTTGCTGTTTCTTGCACATGATGAGCAGGTGCTGATAGTCAGTGTGCTGCTTGCACACATAAACGGAGAGATGGCTCCCTGCAGAGAATGCTGGGAAGGTTTTCAGTTGCACACCATTAGATTACAGGCCAAAAGCAGACGGGATGCTGGGATATCACAGCGGGAGACCAGCATGCTTGTCTTTGCTCACGCTGGCTGCGGCTACTATCTGTGTCTTGTTTGAAACAGATTCAGGAGCGGCTAGTGTGAACGTGTGGATGTCTCGCTCCAGATCCGCCTTTGTTTCATCTTCATCTCTTTGATCTGCGCTTCTCTCCGGATTAAAGACTCCTCGCGCCTTCAGGGCGCGGACGAGAATTGACGTTCCTCTTAAATCTGCTGTCATGTCAACATAATTTTCTAACATGATGAAATGAGATGTGATGCCAAAGAAATGTATGGATTCTGACAGGTCACGTCTCTGGAGAAGATCAGATGTTTTGCGTTCTTGCTGCTATAGACAGATCAGATCTGGTCCACATGTACAGTCGCATGAGTGAGTGATGAGAACTTCAGAGAGCTCTATGATGGTGTTAGTGATTGCTAACGCTCAAAGTGATGCGACCACACCATATGTGAGTGTCTTTCCGCATTGACGGCTTTGAAAAAGAGATTTATGTCATCGCTCGACAACAGTCACGGGAAGAATTACATGTGAAGTTAATCTAAGAAGCACTAAAAATCTGTTGAAATGCAAAAGATAATGAAATTGGGAATAATGCAATAAAAAGTTACACATTTAATTTATCCACAGCTTTGTCAACTAGTTCTCCTAATTTTGGCCACTTTAGTTTCTTTTCCCATTTCTTTACTCTAGAAATTCTTTATAGCCTTCTAAAAACTCAAAAAGCAAGAATAAATAAATAAATCCTATTGTTGTACTTCTGTCTTATTTTCCAGTTAAAATAATGCAATAAAAAGTTTCATTCATTTAAATCACACTTAATTCATCCACAGCTTGTAAGATCTAGAGATTCTTTATAACCTTGTGGAAAAATTATATCAAAAAGTAAAAAAAGAAAGAAGAGAAAATAAACCCAACAGATAAAAAAATTAAATAGATAAAACATAGTAAAATAAATAAAATGAACAAATATTTTCCAATTTGTATATATTAAAATACTTGAAACAAGATTGACTGGATAGCTATAAAAACTTATTTCCTTAGATTGTATATTGAAAACACATGTATTTTAATTGCCTGACAGATTTTATGACCTGTTTTAAGTACAAGCAAGTTAAAAACAAGTGAAAAGAGAGTTACACTCAAGATGCAATATGAAAACAAATCTTAATATCTTATTCTCTTTTGCTTAAAGCAAATTCATCTTGGGCAAGTCAAAAAAGGCTAATTAAAAACTCATTAAGAAGTCCTTGTTTTGCAGTGCACTCATGCACTTTAAAATTAGATTGTACTTTAGATTACTCTTTTTAAATATCAAGGGTTTTGAATATGATATAAATTAATGTAATAAACATCTAGTTCAGTCATGAAACTCTAGATGGCACAGACTGATTCTGAGTCCTTTTAGTGTTGTCAAAGTCGGTACTGACATTTTAAAAATGTGACCATACCAGCGTTACCCTCTAGCATTTTAAGTGCTGTTGAACGGATTCATAAGCACCTCTGATTGGCCATCCTGTTCACGAGCTCAACATATATGTCTGTGATCGGCTACAATGATCAACTCTTCAAAAACATGTTGTAAATAGACGTCTTACACAAATATACACAGGAGCGCTTGATAGCAGGCGTCTATCAGCAGATATATTAGGGATTGGCTGATAGACGCCTGCTTTCAAACGCTCTCGTGTGTATCTCTGTAAGCGCTCGGTGAAGAGCGCTGATCATTGTAGCCGATCACAGACATATATGTTGAGCGTGTGAACACAATGGCCAATCAGAGGTGTTTAAGAATTCGTTCAACAGCGCTCAAATGCTAGAGAGAAATGCTAGTATGGTCACATTAAAATTGTAATTTTAATTTTACATTAAAATTCACATTCACATTAAAATTGTGTCACATTTAAATTTCAGAACCGACTTGGTACCAAAGTCGGTACTTTTGACAACACTAGGTCCTTTACATGCAATCTGCAAGCAATCACATCACTACCGCATGGCACAAGTTGACTGGCCTCTGCTGATCCTGCAGCCAATGAGATTGCTTGCTCAACATTTAAATAGTCTGGTTCAGTGTTTGCTATAAGCTAGTCCTGCAGTGCTATCTAAGTTCCTCTGAACCCCTCCACCTCCCCAGCTCCACCTGCCTAGATCAGCTACAGGATTTATGTCTATTTATGCAGCAGCAGCAGCAGATCTTACATGCTCACATCAGCATGTGTGTATCTATTAGCAGTAGAAAGTCAATACTTGCTCTGCAGCAGCAGTAAACATATTGCCATATTCAATAACATGCTAAAACTATTCCGAGAGTTGTCATGATTGAAATTAATTTTATATATAATACTGTACAACAAACAATAAATATCAATACATGATATCTACTCAGATAAAAAGCTTACTCTGATACTGAAACAAGTACTAATCAGATACTTCAGCTAAACGGTGAAAGCTGCTTTCTATTTGTGCAAGATTTTTTTTTTAAATGAGGCAACAAAAATGGTGCTAAGATTAGCTAGAAACTACCCAACTGCTGAGACTCGGAAGATCCAGGACAATCTGGAACACACTGACCCCTGGCACGGGTGATGGGACTGAAATGTGTCCATCCACAGCAACCAGGACTCATCCCTCCAATCCGATGCACCGAAACACTTCAGATATGACTATGAAACATCAAGCAACATTACAGACACAAATACTTACAAAGACTCTTACAGCTTGAGAACCAAATGAGGATGAATCACTGCAAAACTACTGAATCTGAAATGATAATGCTTCATTAACAAAGACATGCATTTAATCATTCCAAATGTAAAGGTGAGATCGTTTCATAAATAGTGCTGCAGACTGAACCATCTGACCAATCAGAGCGGAGTAGACCAATCACAACAGACTGGTCCATCTGACCAATCAGAGCGGAGTAGACCAATCACAACAGACTGGTCCATCTGACCAATCAGAGCATGGACCATCTGACCAATCAGAGCAGAGTAGACCAATCACAACAGACTGGGCCATCTGACCAATCAGAGCAGAGTAGGCCAATCACAACAGACTGGGCCATCTGACCAATCAGAGTAGAGTAGGCCAATCACAACAGACTGGGCCATCTGACCAATCAAAGCAGAGTAGACCAGTCACAACTGCCTGAGCCATCTGACCAATCAGAGCAGAGTAGACCAATCACAACTGACTGGGTCATCTGACCAAGCAGAGCAGAGTAGGCCAATCACAACAGACTGGGCCATCTGACCAATCAGAGCAGAGTATGCTCTCAGAAAGGAGGGGTTTAGAGAGAGTGAATCCTTTATTGAACCGTTTCAGACACTGTGAGAAAAGAGGTGATGTTGCAATGTTTATTATGAGAAAATTAAAGTTAAAGTTTTTTGACCTTGGATGCATGTAAATCTATTGTAGGAGACTTTTGGAGCCTTAGAATAAAAGGGGCACTTTAATATAAATAAATGCAACAAATAAATAAATGCATACATGTGTACATAAATGCATAAATAAATACATACATAGATGCATACTGCAAAATTCCAGTTTCATGGCTGGTAAATTTTCAGTTTACTCACTATTTGCAAACAGCAAAAACTTACTTTTGGACCATAACCATTTCTCACTGTGGATAAATTGCTGTATGTACATTTAATAGCTTTAATAACTAGTTTTTATACTTTTCAACGTGTTCAGGAAAATCAGTGACTATGCGAACGCTTCTTTGCTCCCATAAGCACCTCCATGCATCGAGACAATCAAATTAGGAGGTGAGTTTATGAAGACTAAGTGATAAAAATATTCTTTCATTATCTGGTGGCGCGCTCCTTCTGAGTGTGAATGGAAATAAAGGAGCGCTTGATTAGCTAGTGCGCCGTCGCTGTGACAGCTCTGACATGTTCAGCAGTCCAGCGGACAGTAGATAATTACTTTCTTCTGACAGGCAACTTGTAGCTCAGCTATTAGTTTGCCTCTCAAAGTGCTTCTTAAATCAGGTACATAAAGTGCTATAAGATATGAGAAGTCTTATCTGCATTGGCTGAATGCCTTTGCTCATTTATTTCTCTCTCTCTCTCCCACACACAATGTGCAAAATGCAGTTTTATCAAGTTTATTTTATTTGCCTCATTATGTTTTCCACAATGTCTCTGAATCGTGATCATTCACAAGGTGACCTCCAATCACTTAGCAAGATCATCAAGTCAATAATACACTAAACTGGTGGATCGTAGGTCAGTTCTGACAAGGTTATGTACAACAGGGAGAAAAATAATGCTTAATGCAAAAAATAATATGTAACTTACATATAATTGTGCATAACTATCATAACACCATGTAAATAATAGGCTTATGAACTTCTACATTTGGTAGAAACAAAACAAATCAGAGAGATGCCAACATTGTCAATCCCTCATCCTCAAAAACCATAAACAAAACTACAAAGTAAAAGAAGATTTACAAGCTAAACTACAACAAGATTTTTAAATGACGGGTTACCAAAGAGCATTTGGACATTTAAAGACTAAAAATTGCTCAAACTAAAAAATCCTTTATGCATTTATGTTGCATGAGCTTATGGAGTTCATAGTCATATTACAATCTTTCCATGTTTGATTTTCAAGTATATTTTTATTTAATTTTGCACATGAAACAATTCTGAAGCCAATTTGCAAAAATTTAGCATTTTGAAACCCAATGTGAGTCCTGAAGCAAAACTAGTTTTGACCTACCTAGTACTCCAGGGTGCACAGAGATCAACAAAAAGCAATATTAAAACAAAAAAGCCACTGGGATATAAAATAAATAAATAAATTGAAATTACAAAATTTTACATAAATTTCCTCATGCAGAGTGATAAGGGGGCATGTTCTGCATTCGTAAGCGAAAGCTGTGAGTTTAAAAACATGGAGATCGGCATTACTATCCATCTGATCCATCTCCATTATGAAGCAAAAGCAAACATGTCCTACTGGAATCTTCTGATCTTCAGATAAGCCGCTACATATAGACAGCAGTCTCTTGAGTAAACTCAGACCGCAGAGTAACAGAGCCCATATGACTCCAAAACCCCCGCTGTGGGTTCAGAAGTTTGCTTTTTTATATAGTGCATAAACAAAGCCTATTTCTGGAATTTCAACCTCTGGAGAATATTGGTAGTTCTGTGGGTCATTCATATTACACTAGGCAAAAGATTAAGCTTCATTTTTGATGCAAAACATGAAATATGCATTAATTGGTAACAAATCAAAAATCAAATCACCTTTATTTATATAGCGCTTTTTACAATGCCAGTTGTTTCAAAGCAGCTTCACAGTGCTAACAGGAAAATAATGCAACAGAATTTGATTCGGCTGTACAGCCGCTCTGGTGAGAACGGTGATGTCATCCAGCTCATTTCAATTATCATATAGTGTCAATGCGGGCAGATCAGTAGTATAGTTGAAATTTAAGTGTCCCCAACTGAGCAAGCCAAAAGCCAAAGGCGACGGTGGCAAGGAACCAAAACTCCTTCAGGGCCAGAATGGAGAAAAAACCTTGGGAGAAACCAGGCTCAGTCGGGGTGCCAGTTCTCCTCTGGCCGACGAACAAATAGTGTATGATTATGATTCTGGCAACATTACAGGTCAGAAGTCATATTAGATCAATAGATATTCGTACGATTATGCGAAAGATTGGAGTCGTCACGCCGGGGACGGGTTTAATGAGGATGTCGTGTCGATGCGGCATTTACAGGGGGGAGTTTAATTGACACGGTCTCTACAGACATTTCAGGGATATGGTCGTCATGTCCAGGCTAAGGTCCACCATCTGGTCCGGATACGGTACAGTAAACCTCGGGATAAACAGATAGACTAACATTATTATAACACTTTATTTTAAGATGATGTAGTTACATTGTACTTACTCAAATAAGTACTGAGTAATATTAATTAACTACATGTACTTTAGAGTTACGTTAGGGTTAGTTACTTGTAATTATGCATAATTTACTGTTATTACTATAGTAAGTAAATGTAGTAACGTGTAACTACATCACCTTAAAATAAAGTGTTACCCATTAATTTAATACATAGTGCTGACGTAAGTTTGACTGGATGTTGTCATGTTCCTAGGTGTTGCTTACTGTTCGAGATGCTTGAAATTTTGGAAGAAAAATATTAATATTGAATTGGGGATAGGGGTTGATATGAATGTATCTCTGAAGGGAACTGACTGTCTTCAGAAATGTTTCGATGGCATTTTCTTTTCCTCTTACCTCCGTATAACACCTGTTATTAAAGTAGCGTTTATAAGCGCAGCTGCTTTGTGTACAGCGGTAATCAAGGAAACACTAAATCGCTGCTGTTCCATAAGCGCCCTACTGACAAAGAGTAAATTTGCATGCTGTTTTTGTTACGTGCAGGTATGTTTTATTTAGCATAATTTCACAAAGCTAAAGTCAGAGCAAAAATAAGGCTGTTTTTAATTTAAATTGTTTCATTTTAAATTTTGAAATTATCAACTTAATCAATCTGGGTCTGATCTGATTTTAGCATATTTGAGTCTTTGGGCTCAATTTTACCATATTGTTACAGCCACACCAATTAATTTGTGTGTGTATAATAGTGTGTTGTGTGTGTGTATAATAGTGTGTTGTGTGTGTGTGTGTGTGTGTGTGTGTGTGTGTGTTTGTGTTTGAGTGGGTGTCTGTTTTGTACTCATGTAACCTCTTCCTTGCTGCTCGTTTTTTTACTGCATTGTGGCTGAATTATTGATTTTATTTCACACATTTGCAAAAACTTGCTCTGTGTTATAGTCTAGATCAGTGGTTCTCAAACCTGTCCTGGGGACCTGCCACAACTGCACATTTTGCATGTTTCCCTCATCAGACACACCTGATCCAACTCATCAGCTCATTCGTAGAGACTGCAAGACCTGAAGTGGTTGTGTCTGATGAGGGAGACCTACAAAATGTGCAGTGGTGGGGGGTCCCCAGGACAGGTCTGAGAACCACTGGTCTAGATCATATACACTATATTGCCAAAAGTATTGACGCCCCTCCAAATCATTGAATTCAGGTGTTCCAATCACTTCCATGGCCACAGGTGTATAAAATCAAGCACCTAGGCATGCAGAGGCTTCTACAAACATTTGTGAAAGAATGAGTCGCTCTCAGGAGCTCAGTGAATTCAAGCGTGGTACCGTGATAGGTTGCCACCTGTGCAATAAGTCCATTCATGAAATTTCCTCACTACTAAATATTCCACGGTCAACTGTTAGTGGTATTATAACAAAGTGGAAGCAATTGGAAACAACAGCAACTCAGCCACAAAGTGGTAGGCCACGTAAAATCACAGAGCGGGGTCAGAGCATGCTGAGGTGCACAGTGCGCAGAAGTCGCCAACTTTCTGCTGAGTTAATAGCTACAGACCTATATAGTGTAAATGTGTGTGGGGGGAGGGGGGATGTTGCACTCTTGACATTTTAGAGTGTCACCCCTTCATTGCTGTGCACTTTTTTCCTGCACAGTGGCTGATTTGTAGTTTGTACCATCAAAAGATTCTGAGTTTTCGAATTTTTTTCGTATTTCCCATTCATTTCAGTCATTTTTGACCGTGAAGGAGCCAAGCGTGACTTTTTTCCTGACCCCTTCGAACATATCCGAATCATGTTCGTGATTTTTTGTGTGTTCGCATAGCTAATGCGACAAAAGTCACCAAGTGTCATCCCATTCCGATGAAGCAAAAAAAAATAATAATAATTTCAAAACATACATACACATTTTTTTTTACAAAGAGGCCCAGAGGGTTTAAATGCAGTGATTGCCTCTAATTTCAAATGGCTAAAGATATTTTTTGTTTAAAGCCAGTTTGGCCTGTTATAGAGCAAATAAACAATTTGCTTCAAGAAAAAAATTGGCAATCGGCCCATTTGTTTGCAAAAAATCGACAATCGGAATCGGCCATGAAAAATCCTGATCAGTGCCTCACTATTGACCATGACATGACTAACATGACTAACTATTCTGTTAATTTTCTTGCCATTATGTAAATAATCAAGTTATACAGTAATTAAAGTCGAAGTGCCTAAGCTTGCAATTCATATTCGTAAGGTAGAGCATAACAAAAATAACCCTGGTATTATTTTTATCTTTATATGTGAGATGCCATGCAGGCCACCTGTCCATTCTGACTTCATGCCCTCCGGCAAGATCAAATCCAGCGAGATCAATCAGGAAGTGTTTCCGTCTACCCATCGCTCGTCCTGCTCTCTTATTCATGCAGGTGAGGCAAGACTCGAACAGGAATACTAAAGTGTAAAGCTACAGGCGAGCGAGGAAATGATGCTCAAATGAAACCCGAAGGATCTGCTCAGAATTTCAAAAACTCCCCTTTTCGCTCTCATTAAGCATCTTCTGCTAATGTTCTGCTTCCTGAAGCTTAGTGGTATGAAGTGGATTAGAACTGATTCACTGAAACGAACAGTTTGAACTGATTCCCGGAAATGAACCAAACAGGCTGGAGGAATCTAGGGTTGAAGAGTCTTGCTCAAGGGCACAATGATGACAGCTCAACATTCCTCTTTAGGATTTAAACCCACAACCTCTCGGTTAACAGCCTTGATCTTTAACCACTAGGCCACACCAGCCCTGTGTCTGTTGTGGGAAAATAAATGTAATGAGGGTCCTGACTCTCTCAGGGGGCAAATAAACATGACATACTGTACACAAACAGCACTGGCCAGGTGCTTTGTTTAGTGAAGCTGAAGGCCTGCCGTGATAAACTCTATGTGATTAATGGCATTACATTTATCACAAAAGCTAACAATATACAGTATATCATACATATATACACTGAACAAAATTATAAACGCAACACTTTTGTTTTTGCCCCCATTTTTCATGAGCTGAACTCAAAGATCTAAGACTTTTTCTATGTACACAAAAGGCCTATTTCTCTCAAATATTGTTCACAAATCTGTCTAAATCTGTGTTAGTGAGCACTTCTCCTTTGCCAAGATAATCCATCCACCTCACAGGTGTGGCATATCAAGATGCTGATTAGACAGCATGATTAATGCACAGGTGTGCCTTAGGCTGGCCACAATAAAAGGCCACTCTAATATGTGCAACCTTGGGACCTTGGGTCCTGCCATCCATGTGGATGTTACTTTGACACGTACCACCTACCTAAGCATTGTTGCAGACCATGTACACCCTTTCATGGAAACGGTATTCCCTGATGGCTGTGGCCTCTTTCAGCAGGATAATGCGCCCTGCCACAAAGCAAAAATGGTTCAGGAATGGTTTGAGGAGCACAACGAGTTTGAGGTGTTGACTTGGCCTCCAAATTCCCCAGATCTCAATCCAATCGAGCATCTGTGGGATGTGCTGAACAAACAAGTCCGATCCATGGAGGCCGCACCTCGCAACTTACAGGACTTAAAGGATCTGCTGTTAACATCTTGGTGCCAGATACCACAGCACACCTTCAGGGGTCTAGTGGAGTCCATGCCTCGACGGGTCAGGCCTGTTTTGGCAGCAAAAGGGGGACCAACAGAATATTAGGTCATAATGTTATGCCTGGTCGGTGTGTGTGTGTGTGTGTGTATATGTGTATGTGTGTATATATATATATATATATATATGGGCCATTCTACAGAATTGGTTCAAAGTCAGAGTTGGATCTTAGAAAAAAAAAAAAAAAAATCCACAAATTTTGTATGCATGCAAATTGTATAATATCTAAGGTACACATTTCTAGTAATTGTGCAGTTAATTCTCATGTTGTATTTTCAGAAAGTTTGGGAATATTTTTACTCTCCCCAAGTTTGTCACTACCAAAACGCAATAATAAATAATTTAATAAGAAGGGTTATATTGACCTATTAAGATTTTCTTTACATCTACCTTGTAAATATATTTTTTGCTATTTTATTAAACAAAAATTTCACAGGTAAATCAATAACAATTACAATTTTAACAGTATATGGAGTAACACCCAAAAAAGTGTGCTTAATTGCAGAAAAAAAGGTGTTTGGTAGTGACGTTCGTTAAAGTTACACACAGATTTTCAGACTTTTGAACACATTTACCTCAAAATGATGGGACCTATCTTCTATGAAAGAGAGGGGACACAGGAATATTTCCTGATCAAAAATGTAGGGGTGTGGTTAAAATCAGTCTCAGCCAATGGACTAAAACATACACTGTTCCCGGCCTGATCGATTGCTCCTGTCTGCCTCCTGTTTGTCCTGCTGCCTGCTGTGCTCGCGTGTGCTTTGCTTGCTTTTGAATCTTTATTTGATATCATTCCCTGTTGTTTAAACTGCTAAATATAACTTACCCATCACCATATATTGTCTAATATTGCCTACCACATTAAATCTGACATCGCTAGCTTTTAATCTAAATCACTATCACGCGTTAGCATTTTGCTAGCCTGTTAGCTTGCCATCTCTGCACTCGGGTCTCTTGTTTTCTGAGGTCATTAAACAACTGTGGTGAGTTGGATTAGTAAATAGACTCCATCAAACAACTGTGGTAAGTTGGATTAATCAACAAATACGGTAAGCCATGTCTTCTTCTCCTGTCATTGTCACTTGCACTGCATGTTTCATGTTTAGTATATCTTTCTCCGTTGGCAAACAGGGCTTCACATGTGATAAATGTAAGGAGATAGTCAGGCTGACGGAGAAGATTTCAGAATTAGAGACACGCATCCAGACTTTATTTGAGAGTAGTGTGAATGTAACAGCTTTAGACACTGCTTTGGATGCGAATAGCTTAGTGAACTCTGTACATTGTTCGGTTCCGGCTGTAGAGCCCGTGCAGCAGGGCAACTGGGTGACGGTGAGACGGTATAGTCGCGGATAAAAAAAAAAACGCTCTTCCGTTCCGATTAGAACATCAAACAGATTCTCCCCACTCAGTGATGCACCCACTGAGAATCCTGTTGAAAGTGCCCTAGTTATTGGCGATTCTATTACACGGAACGTGAAAATAGAGACACCAGCCACCATAGTCACATGTTTACCGGGGGCCAGAGCGCCTGACATCAAAGCAAATTTAAAAGTGCTGGCTAATGCTAATCGTAAATTCTCTAAGATTATTATTCACGTTGGCACAAATGATGTTCGACTTCGCCAGTCGGAGATCACTAAAATTAACATTAAAGAGGCGTGTGAACTCGCAAGTACGATGGCAGATGACGTTTTTTGCTCTGGTCCCCTCCCCGTTAAAAGGAGTGATGAGATACTTAGCAGACTATCATCACTCAATGGCTGGTTGTCTAAGTGGTGTCCGCAAAATAACATAGGGTTCATAGACAATTGGAAAAGCTTTTGGGGCAGACCTGACCTGTTGAAAAAAGATGGCATCCATCCTTCCTAGGATGGTGCCGCTCTTCTCTCTAGTAATTTGGCACATAGTCTTAGAGCTAAACCTTGACTAACTGGGGCCCAGGTCAGGAAGCAGATGGACTGGCTTACCCGACCGCCTGCTAGCTGTCTCACGTCACAGAAGTCAGATAAATCCCAGCACATAGAGACTCTTTCACCTAGATATTATCACATAGAGACTGTGTCTGTTCCACGAATTAGTAAATACAAAAAACCATCAAAACCATTCAACGGTAAAAATTTAATTGATGTCCAACAAATAAACAACAGATATAATACAGATGATCAAAATGATAAAGCTCGGGCTGCTGAATATTCGATCCCTTTCCTCAAAAGCGCTTATTGTTAATGATATGATTACAGATCATAACCTAGATGTGCTGTGTTTGACAGAAACCTGGCTAAAACCTGACGACTACATTACTTTAAATGAGTCCACACCCCAAGATTATTGTTATAAACATGAGCCGCGTCTGAAAGGTAAAGGGGGAGGTGTTGCTGTAATTTATAATAATATCTTCGGTATTACTCAGAAGTCTAGTTTCAAATATAATTCCTTTGAAGTTTTGGTGCTCTATGTAACGTTATGTAGTGAAATTGATAAATCCCGTTTGACATTTGTGCTGGCTACTGTATACAGGCCACCAGGGCACCATACAAACTTTACCAGAGAATTTGCTGATTTTCTATCAGAGTTAGTACTGGCTGCAGATTAAGTCCTAATTGTTGGTGATTTTAATATCCATGTAGACAATGAAAAAGACGCATTGGGATTGGCATTTAGAGACATTCTAAACTTTATTGGAGTAAGGCAACACGTGTCAGGACCCACTCATCGCCGTAATCATACTTTAGACCTAATACTGTCACATGGAATAAATGTTGATACCATTGAAATTCTGCAGCAGAGCGATGACATCTCAGATCATTACCTAATATCATGTACACTTAATTTAGCAAAGGCTGCAAAGCCGTCCCCTCGCTTCAAATATGGCAGGACTATCACTGCTGGGACTAAAGATTGCAATGTAAATAATCTTCCTCATCAGTTTCATCTCAGCATCCCAGATAGCCTAGAGGAACTCGATGTTGCAACAGAAACTATTGACTCTCTCTTTTCCAGCACTTTAGACACAGTTGCTCCCCGGCGCTTAAAGAAGATTAAAGAAAATAGTCCAACGCCGTGGTACAACGAGCACACCCGGGCCCTTAAAACAGCAGCCAGAAAAATGGAGTGCAGCTGGAAGAAAACAAAACTGGAAGTTTTTCGCATTTCGTGGAAAGAGAGCATGATTGCATACAGAAAGGCCCTAAAAACTGCTAGATCTGCTTATTTCTCGACTCTCTTAGAAGAAAACAAACACAACCCTAGGTATTTATTCGATACAGTGGCTAAATTAACCAAAGATAAAGCTTCAACTTCTGATGTTTGTAAACAGCACAGCAGTAATGACTTTATGAACTTCTTTACTTGTAAGATTGATAATATTAGGAAAAAAATTATAACCATGCAGCCGTCTACTACAGTATCACATCAGACAGTGCATTGTAGTGTCACTGAGGAAAAATTACATTCATTCACTGCTATAGGAGAAGAAGAATTGGCTAAACTCGTTAAATCATCAAAATCAACAACATGTATGCTCGACCCTATACCGACTAAACTACTAAAAGAGATGCTTCCAGAGGTCATAGATCCTCTTCTTAATATATCATTAATTAATCCTTGACATTAGGATATGTACCGAAAACTTTTAAGTTGGCTATTATTAAACCACTTATTAAAAAAACGCAACTTGATCCTACAGAATTAGTCAATTACAGGCCAATCTCAAATCTACCCTTTCTGTCAAAAATACCAGAAAAGGCAGTGTCCTCACAATTATGCTCCTTTTTAGAAAGAAATGGTATCTGTGAGGATTTCCAGTCAGGATTTAGACCGTATCATAATACTGAGACTTCTCTCATTAGAGTTACAAATGATTTACTCTTATCATCCGATCGTGGTTGTATCTCTCTGTTAGTGTTACTCGATCTTAGCGCTGCATTCGATACTATCGACCACAACATTCTTTTGAATAGACTCAAATTATGTTGGCATTAGTGGAATTTCATTGGCATGGTTTAAATCATACTTATCTGACCGTTATCAGTTTGTAGCAGTAAATGAAGAGATGTCACACCGATCACAAGTTCAGTATGGAGTACCGCAGGGCTCAGTGCTAGGACCGTTGCTTTTCACCCTGTACATGCTACCACTGGGAGATATTATTAGGAAGCATGGAGTTAGTTTTCATTGTTATGCTGACGATACTCAGCTCTATATTTCTTCACACCCTGACGAAACTCACCAATTCACAAGATTAACGGAATGCATAGCTGATATAAAAAATTGGATGACTAGTAATTTCCTGCAACTTAATTCAGAAAAAAACTGAATTTTTAATCATTGGACAAAAAAACTCCACAAGTAGAACCTAGAATACTGTCTAACACTCGATGGCTGCTCTGTCAAGCCCTCGTCATCAGTTAGGAACCTGGGTGTGCTCTTTGATACCAATCTCTCATTTGAAAGCCATGTTTCTAGCATCTGTAAAACTGCATTCTACCATCTTAAAAATATATCTAAATTACGGCACATGCTTTCAATGCAAAATGCTGAACAGTTAGTTCATGCGTTCATGACCTCAAGGCTAGATTATTGTAATGCTCTACTGGGTGGTTGCCCTGCTCGCTTAATAAATAAACTGCAGCTTGTCCAAAACGCAGCAGCTAGAGTTCTTACTAGAACCAGGAAGTATGACCATATTAGCCCGGTTCTGGCAACACTGCATTGGCTCCCTATTAAACATCGTATACATTTTAAAATCTTGCTGATTACTTACAAAGCACTAAATGTTTGGATGGTGGACTAGATGGTGGACCTTAGCCTGGACATGACGAACGTATCCCTGAAGTGTCTGCAGAGACCGTGTCAATTAAACTCCCCCCTGTAAATGCCGCATCGACACGACATCCTCTTTAAACCCGTCCCCGGCGTGACGACTCCAATCTTTCAAATAATCCTACGAATATCTATTGATCTAATATGACTTCTGACCTGTAATGTTGCCAGAATCATAATCATACACTATTTGTTCGTCGGCCAGAGGAGAACTGGCACCCCGACTGAGCCTGGTTTCTCCCAAGGTTTTTTTCTCCATTCTGGCCCTGAAGGAGTTTTGGTTCCTTGCCACCGTCGCCTTTGGCTTTTGGCTTGCTCAGTTGGGGACACTTAAATTTCAACTATATTACTGATCTGCCCGCATTGACACTATATGATAATTGAAATGAGCTGGATGACATCACCGTTCTCACCAGAGCGGCTGTACAGCCGAATCAAATTCTGTTGCATTATTTTCCTGTTACCACTGTGAAGCTGCTTTGAAACAATTGGCATTGTAAAAAGCGCTATATAAATAAAGGTGATTTGATATGATTTGATTAATGCGGGACACATTTTTTTACATAAACTTTCATGATTTACAAAGAAAATATAAAATAAATATATATTTTTTTAAACTTATTTTTAAAAACAGCAATGGAAAGGGGGTTTAGGGGTTAGGGCTCGGGATAGCCACCTCCCAATTGAAAGTAATCAATAATTTATGATTTTATATATATTAAGCTTGCGGATATTTTAAATATTATTGTGGGATTCAATAAATAATATAAGGATCTGAGTTAATCTGAGTTAAGGATCTAAGATTTGAATACTTAAATGCTTTTTAAATGTGTTTTTTGGTTGTGGGACAGCAGTTTACACCAATTCTGTAGAATGGCCCATATATCAGATTACGCATATTTAAAACAATCTGTGCTGTATAAAAGCATTATATAAATAAACGTGATTTGACTTGACTTTTTAAGTCAGTACATTGTTAAAATAACTAATGAGGGATAAAATAAGTTTCTGGAAAGTTTGTGAGGCTCATCATGTCTCAATAAAAGATCTTTGAAAAGAACCCAGACTCATGTCTTAAAGTTGGCAAATTTCTTCAGCACATCTGTATTGTATATCCTGCTTTGTTTTCAGATTTTGTCTGTGAAACAATATCTAATTTCTTTGGTGCTGTCTGCAGAATAGACCGCTGTGACAGAAATTAAATGAGCTGTCAATTTGTGGCAGAATAAAACGTCAATGTGCCAGACTTAATGCAAAATAATCAAACATGTGGCTTGCAAGACAACGTCTGATTTATAGACTAAAGCTGCAGCTCTGAATGATTTTGTGACAGAAATCACCAAGCTGGTGATTACAAGAAAAAAAAATATTCAGTGTTTAGCAAACAACATTCGGGTCCCAGAAGCCCCCATTAGTGCCGCCCATGAACCAAATCAGCAATGACAGGGCCACAACAAATACACACGGACCAGAGACTCAGATCTGCAAAACAACAGCTGCAAGGACCCGAGACGTGAAGAGCCATAACACGAGTCTCTAGCTCAGATTGATATTGAGAGTAGCCTCTTCACTCACCGTCTGCTGGTGGCCGTCATTCACACCGTAGATGCTGAGTTTGATGAGTGTCTCATTGTAGACGGGCCAGTCAGGTGGGAAACTCACTCCAGTGAGGAACACGGGATCTCTTGTTCCCTGCAAAGAGGAAAAAGAACAGAGGGTGAATACACGAGGATGATAAATGAACCAACAGCGAACCTGCCGCACTCATTCACTTATTCAGTGGCAGATGGGAATAAAAATGAGACACGTCATGCTGATGGCTGGAGTTCAGAGGAGAACGAGTCCAATCAGAGAAGTGATGTGCTAAACTAGGGGTTTTCAAACTAGGGTGTAAATAATTTACTGTGTAGAAATATGGCCTTGTAAAAACTAAATAATAAATAAATAAATAAATAAACAAACAAAAAATAAAATAAAATAAAGAACTGTCCAGATGTTTTATTTTATATTGCAGATTAGGGCTGCAAAAATCATAACTGTTGATTATTCCCTTTAAATTGTAATTGCAACTATTAATTCTGATCACAATTTACATTGAATGATGTTTTGAATAGCTTTATACCATTGTTTGAAGCAACTGCATGCTATATTTTTTTATGAAAATAAGCTGAAAACATTCTTCCTGAAAACCTTTTATTGTGTTTCTATACACTGTAGAGTCTATACACAAAAAAATGGTCAAATGACTGTCAGCTACGGCTGCCAAACAGAAACCCTAAAATGAATGTAAAATACCCTAATTTAAATAAAGTATAAAAAACTTTCACAGAAAAACATGCTTATTTTACAAACATTTCCTGAATTATTACTAACAAACACATTCACTGTAAAATGCAAATCTCTTGCAGTTAACCAGAAATATCACACATGCATGACTTAATGTAACTTTCTGTCCCTGCATCAGCAACTACACAGTTACTGCCTTTAAATAAAGCAACACGCAGCATAACGCCAATGTTTACTGGCCCATCCTGGACTGAAGCACAGGCTCTACTCTTCAGCACAAAGGTGACACACAAAACAGACGATACAGAAACCCTTTAAATCCCAACAGAACATTAAACACTAACAGATCTCTCAAGACCTCACCATCAATCCAGACTTTATTTCTTTCATACTAAAGCTCTTATTGAGAACTGACAGAGGTTTAGATGTTGATGTTTTATTGAAAATAATAAAGTTTGATGTCACCATTATGGTGATCAGTGTTTGCTTTAGTTGTGCTCTTGACCCTTCACTTCATGTTAGATTTTCTCTACAACAATGTAATGTTGTAAAGCAGTGAAATCAGAAGATGTTAGTTATTTTTTAAATGACTACATAATCATAGTAACTCGGCCTGATTGTATCTAAAGTTGTTAATCAAAGTTTTGTCATAAATGCATCGAGGTTTGTGAAACTACAGAATGAGGGGAAAAAAAAGTTTTGCTGCAATCATTTATCATGTGTAATTTTAAAACTGTGTCGTGCATAAAAAAATTTAAACTACTGCTTTATTCAGACACACACAGACATCAAGAATCAGCATATGAATCTCAGCAATGGTGACAAACAAAAAGTTTCATGCTGCATTGCATGCTGGGTATCACCATAGTACAAAAATCCCAGCATGCACTGCAGTATGAATAATTATTGTCACCACTGTTGAGGATTGTATGATAAGTATTGATGTCTAAGTGTGTATCATCAGAGGTAATAATTGTTCATTTTCAGCACTGACAATTGTTTAATAGAAAATTTGTTTTTTTAGCTTTGCTATTCCTGAACCTCAGTCAATAAACCAAATAAATATATATATATATATATATATATATATATATATAAAATTTTTATATATAAATACATAATATATATATACATCTGTAATTTTTATCATAGGTACTCTTCAACTGTGAGACACGGAATCTAAAACAAAAAATAACAAGAAAATCACATTGTATGATTTTTACATTGTAAAATCATATTGTAATTCATTTGCATTTTATTGCATGACATAAGTATTTGATACATCAGAAAAGCAGAACTTAATATTTGGTACAGAAACCTTTGTTTGCAATTACAGAGATCATACGTTTCCTGTAGTTCTTGACCAGGTTTGCACACACTGCAGCAGGGATTTTGGCCCACTCCTCCATACAGACCTTCTCCAGATCCTTCAGGTTTCGGGGCTGTCGCTGGGCAATACGGACTTTCAGCTCCCTCCAAAGATTTTCTATTGGGTTCAGGTCTGGAGACTGGCTAGGCCACTCCAGGACCTTGAGATGCTTCTTACGGAGCCACTCCTTAGTTGCCCTGGCTGTGTGTTTCGGGTCGTTGTCATGCTGGAAGACCCAGCCACGACCCATCTTCAATGCTCTTACTGAGGGAAAGAGGTTGTTGGCCAAGATTTTGCGATACATGGCCCCATCCATCCTCCCCTCAATACGGTGCAGTCGTCCTGTCCCCTTTGCAGAAAAGCATCCCCAAAGAATGATGTTTCCACCTCCATGCTTCACGGTTGGGATGGTGTTCTTGGGGTTGTACTCATCCTCCTCCTTCCTCCAAACACGCCGAGTGGAGTTTAGACCAAAAAGCTCTATTTTTGTCTCATCAGACCACATGACCTTCTCCCATTCCTCCTCTGGATCATCCAGATGGTCACTGGCAAACTTCAGACGGGCCTGGACATGCGCTGGCTTGAGCAGGGGGACCTTGCGTGCGCTGCAGGATTTTAATCCATGACGGCGTAGTGTGTTACTAATGGTTTTCTTTGAGACTGTGGTCCCAGCTCTCTTCAGGTCATTGACCAGGTCCTGCCGTCCTTCCTCATGATCATTGATGCCCCACGAGGTGAGATCTTGCATGGTGCCCCAGACCGAGGGAGATTGACCGTCATCTTGAACTTCTTCCATTTTCTAATAATTGCGCCAACAGTTGTTGCCTTCTCACCAAGCTGCTTGCCTATTGTCCTGTAGCCCATCCCAGCCTTGTGCAGGTCTACAATTTTATCCCTGATGTCCTTACACAGCTCTCTGGTCTTGGCCATTGTGGAGAGGTTGGAGTCTGATTGATTGAGTGTGTGGACAGGTGTCTTTTATACAGGTAACGAGTTCAAACAGGTGCAATTAATACAGGTAATGAGTGGAGAACAGGAGGGCTTCTTAAAGAAAAACTAACAGGTCTGTGAGAGCCGGAATTCTTACTGGTTGGTAGGTGATCAAATACTTATGTCATGCAATAAAATGCAAATTAATTATTTAAAAATCATACAATGTAATTTTCTGGATTTTTGTTTTAGATTCCGTCTCTCACAGTTGAAGAGTACCTATGATAAAAATTACAGACCTCTACATGCTTTGTATGTAGGAAAACCTGCAAAATCGGCAGTGTATCAAATATATTATATATATATATATATATATATATTTATTTATTTATTTGTGAGAATTCACCATTACTAAAGATCATTTGATGATGTTCTTTTATGCTGATTGCATTTTCAAACTTTTACTTCTGCAATGCTGAAATGTTTATCATAAAACACTATTGCAATTGCTTAAAATAAACTTGCTTTAGAAGTACAAAAGGGTCACAAGCTCAACTAAAGTAAACACTGACCACCATAATGGTGGCATAAATTGTTTGACCAATAAAACATCAACATCAATTCTCAACAATAAATTCTGTAGACGTGTGACAGAAATAAAGTCAATCTGGTTAGTAATGCGTGAAGCTGGTAATGCTGTTTGTGGAGTTGTTTAATCCTCCTCTGCTGAGATCTTCAGAGATTTAATGTCTTCTTTTATCTTAATTTGATTTTTATCTAAGGCTGTGGCTGGAAGTCAGTTGTAGTTCTTAGGCTTGATCGGCGTATGACATCAAAGTACCGCAAGAGCGATTAGAGAACAAACGTCTCTTTATGCTTTTGAATCAAAGTTGAGGACCTCTGTACTAAAGTCACAAAAACACATTATTAATTTTCACCATTGTTGAGATTCATGTTGATGGTAAAAAGTCAAGGGTCAAGAGCCCAACTAAAGCACACACTGATCACCATAATGGTGACTTTTCTTTTTTTTTTTTCAATATGACAACATTTAAACCTCTACTAATTCTCAACAAGAAAATTTATATGAAATAAAGTAAAACTGGATTGTAATAAGTGAAGATCCTGAGATCTTGAGAGATATGTTAGTTTAATGTTCTGTTGCTGCAAGTCATTTGAATTAATTCAGGAAATACCTGTAAAATAACATTGTTTTTCCGTTTATTTAAATTAGGATATTTTACTTTAATTTTAGGGTTTTTGTTTGGCAGCCGCTGCTGCCAGTCATTTGACCGTTTTTTTAAGATGTCTTTTACAGTTAAGGTATTTGATCGTAATAATTCAGGAAATACCTGTAAAATAACAGTGTTTTTATTTTTTTTTTATAGGACATTTTACTTTAATTTTACAGGGTTTTTTGGCTGCCAGTCATTCGACCGTTTTATCATTTAACTGTTTTGTTACTGTTTAATTACTGATTTATATTGTAATTTTACATAAATTGTATGTAATTTAAGAAAACAGAAAAATACTGTATAAAAATTCAGTATTTTTCTGTATAAAAAATGTGAATTACTGTAATTTGCCATTAAATGTCATAATACTTAAAATAACAGCTTAAAATAACAATATCTGTTAATTTACAGATATTGTTTGTAATTTTACAGAGTTTTGAGTACAATTTAAAAGAAAAGAAAATGACCGTAAAAAAAAAAAAAAGAAAATCAATTTATTTTCCGTAAAATTAGGATTTTTTTTTTTTTACAGTGAAGCCTCAAATGTAAACTAGACATTGGTTTGATTTCTTAAAAAAAACAAAAAAAAAACATGGTATTATAATGTTATACTAAAACTAAAATTAAAACAATGGGGGGAAAAAACCTTAACCTGTAGAAAAAAAACACATCTTAAGCACACAGAGTAATAACATTTTTGGTCGGTAAGATTTATAAACGTTTTTGAAAGAAAGTCTCTTGCTCACAAAGGCCGCATTTATTTGATCAAAATAGCATAAAAAGAGTAATATTGTGAAATATCTTTTTTAATTCTATTTAAATATATGTTAAAATGTAATTTATTCCTGTGATCTTCAACATCATTACTCCAGTCTTCAGTGTCACATGATCTTTCAGAAATCATTCTAATATGATGATTTGATGCTCAAGAAACATTATTGTGTTCACAGTTGTGCTGCTTCAATTTTTTTGTGTCAACATTTTTCTTCAACATTATTCTTTGATGAACAGAAAGTTCAGAGCAGCATTTATATATATATAAAAAAAATATAAAAATGTATTGCTGACCCCAAACTTCTGAACAGTAGTGTACACAGTAGTTGCCCTTATATTTTTGGATTTGGGCCCTTCAAAACGGAATCATCATTTCTGTGGGTCTGTGGCATCCAAAAGTTCAAAAACTGCTGTGCTAAACTACAACATTTTCCAATAGATTTATCAGTTGAATGCCTGAACAACTAGTCAAATAGTAATAGTAAGTCAAATCTTGCTACCTTCATAAAAGGGATGCAAAATGGTATATATTTAAAGCACATGTCAAGCCAATACAAATATCAGAAGTAGCCCATCTTACTAATTGATTAGTCATTTGTTGGATGACTAGTCGGTCAGCAGTATACTCTCAGAAAAAACAGTTCAATGGGGTTCTATATAGAACCATAGGGCTCTTGAGAACACTTTATTCCAAAAAGGTTCTATATAAGGAGAAATGTCTTCAGTTAATGCATAATACTTTCATGTTTATTGGGTTCAATTAAAAAAAAATTCTAATGATGTATGTTTATGAGCTGTTTCATTCATAAAATCTGATTAAAATCAAAAATAATTGAAAACAAAATGAATTCAGTAAAACTAAATCCATAAATGGAACCCCTAAAAAGGCACTACATACACACATGAATCACCATGACAGAATGCTTAAGATTCTATTTGGAAGCTTTTCTTTTAACAGAGCGAGAGTTGATTTAGCAGGGCATTTCAGACCTCATGTTGAGATGAAACCAGCACCACATCCAAAAATGCCTGTTTATGTGACGCGTAAGAAGGCGGTCGTCTTCCCACGGCCGATCCCTCATGCACTTATCATAGTTCACTGATCTCAGAGTGGAAAACTCCCAGTTTACACATGTCGTTCTGGGGCGTCTCTGGACAGTGGCCCCCTGAGACGGTGGGCAGGACAGATAGCAAGGGGTGATTGTAAACTCAATCACACACCCAGAAAACCAGAAGCTCGAACAGGGTAAAAAGCAGCCCGGCTATTATTCAAGTCAGTGCCGGATCGATGTGGCCACAGTCTATCTGTTTCACATCTGCTTATTGGCTGAGCAGACGCCGCTATCTGAGCCACAGATCACACCGAGTCTAAGTGCCTCCGGTTCTGCAAATGAGCTGAGGAAATGCATCCAGTTAAAGGGATAATTCACCTACAAATTTATATTCTGTCATCATTTACTCAAACTCATGTCATGTGAGTTTACATACGAGTTTACAATGACCACGGTTTTGAAGCTCCAAAAAGGACATAAAATTATTGTCTATAATAACTCATTGACTATATTTCAAATGTTCTAAAGCCACACAACAGCTTTTTGTGAAGAACAGACCCAATTTTAGGTTATTCACTGAAAATCTTCTCCAAAAAGCTTTCAAAAAGTATTTTCCATTCTGCATGTCTGGTGCGTCAATGACGGCAAACATGGTGCAACACTGTTTAAACACAAACATGAAACATAATGGGGATGAAAAAATGCGTTCATTTTAAAGATGTGTTTCCCAGAAAAGATATTATACAGCATCAGAAGACATGGAATATAATGGAAGCCCATTTACGCCACATAAAAAAAATGGATAATTAAGACATAAGTGAAAATTCTGAGATACTAAGTCATAATTATGAGATAAAAGTATTTAATAACTCATTTAGTCATAATTGTTTTTATCTTAAGTTGAAATTATGAAATAAAAAGTCATAAATGTGATTTTTTTTCTAATAATTTCAACGTGTCTTAATTTAGACTTATCTCATAATTATGCCTTTATCTCAATTACAGGCATAAAAAGTTATAATTATGCCATACAATTTTCAATTGTCATAATTATGGCATCAAAATTTTGACTTATGTAATGTCTTTTTATCTCATAATTCAAATCAAACCAATTTTGACTTTTGTCGTGTTTTTTGTCATAATTATGACTTTTCTTTACAATTTTGACTGTCATAATAGTTGTCATAAATTGCAATTATGAGATAAAATGTCATAATTGTTTATCTTTTACTGTGTCATTGTTTAAGCTTGTAAAGATGCTTCAAAAGAAAGTCATACCAGTGTCATTTGTTTTTTGTCATAATTATGACTTTTTAATACCGTTTTGGCCTGTCATAATTCTTTTTAACTTTTTAGTTGAAATTATGAGATAAAAGGTAATAATTATGCCTTTATCTCAATTACAGGCATACAAAGTTATAATTATGCCATAAAGCTTTCAATTGTCATAATTATTTTGACAAAATTTGACTTATGCAATCTTTTTATCTCATAATTCAAAATCAAACCAATTTTGTTATAATTATGACTTTTCTTCACAATTATAATAGTCATAATTCAGTTAAAAAGTCATATTTTTTATCTTTTACGGTGTCATTTTTGAAGCTTGTAAAGATGCTTCAAAAGAAAGTCATACGGTTTTGGAATGACATGCAAACAAACTTTTAGTTTTGGATGAACTATTCCTTTAAAGCAAGCTACACAACACAACACATTAGCCAAGTGTTTTTTCTCTCTCTCACTCTCTCACTCACACACACACACACACCTCCTCAAGTGATCTAAGAGTCTTTTACAGGTTTGCATTATTCATCAGTTCAACAGGGTGAGATTAATTAAAAGAATCAGCAGGATGTAAAAACTAAAAGGTTTCCACATTTTGTCCTGTAGGCACCAAAAGGGCCATGTATGAATATGACTAAGGTTACCAAGCCATGCTAACTCATTTAAAAGTACAGCAATAACACACTTACCTTACCTTCCATGCCTAAAAGTTCAGTTAGAGTCAAGATAAAGCAAGTAACCAGCACAAATCTGAACCCATACAACCACAAGGTCAATATCACTGGTGGTAATAAATCAGCGGAGCGACGCAGGGGAGCACTGAAAACTCACTGCTGCAGTGTGGGTAATGGTCAGTCCTCAGGACTAATGGCACCGCTTCAAAAAGCAGCATTTATTTAGTGTGTGTGGTGAATACGGGGCGGAGGGAGTCATTTAGATGTGTCCCAAAGTGGCCAATTTGTTCCGTAATGCGCCATCGTGCTGGGCAGACTCAGACACACTCATATTTTTACACTAACTGGACGTTCGATAGGAATGTGATGCAAAACCGGACGGGATAAATAGCTGATCGGTTCAATTTTGGCTAGAAATCAATGTGCACACACATGCATATACTTCAATAACACATAACCGACAAAGATGTTTTATAAAGAGGCAGGGCCGTGACGTCAAACCTCACTTACTGACCTCCTCTTCAGCACACATACACATTTATAGAGTGGGATTTTCCAGAAGATTAAGAGGTTGAATATGTCTGAATTCTTCTCCTGTTCACACACACACACACACACAGACAGCATCTTTCAAAATATATTCAGGGATGGAATTCAGTACTCTGATTATTAAATTGTTAACGTGATATTCTTAGTATGCAGTAAAATTTGATGTACCATACGCTAAGCACTCAAACGTTTGCAGTCAGCAAGCTTTTTTTACTTTTATTCAGCAAGGATGCAATAAAATGATCAAATTATATTCAATTAATTAAACTGATCAAAAGTGACAATGTTACAAAAGATTTCTTTTTAAAATAAATTCTGTTCTTTTTATTTATCAAAGAATCTTGGGGGGGGGGGGGGGGATGTATCACGGTTTCCATATTTTCCAAATATGAAGCAGCACAACTGTTTTCATCATTGATAATAATCATAAATGTTTCTTGAGCATCAAATCATCATATTAGAATGATTTCTGAAGGATCATGTGACACTGAAGATTGGAGTAATGATGCTGAAAATTCAGCTTTGATCACAGGAATAAATTACATTTTAACATATATTCACATAGAAAACAATTCTTTGAAATTATAATAATATTTCAAAATATTACAGTTTTTACTGTAATTTTGATCAAATAAATGTAGCCTTGATGAGCAGAAGAGACTTTTCCAAAACATAAAAAAATCTTACTGACCCCAAATTTTTAAACGACGGAAATCATACTAGCTTCTTTTTTTTCCCGGTTTCAGTGATTGTAATTTTTGACAGGTGTTGAATCATCAATCATATAAAAAGTAAATTTATTAATAATTCCAGATGTTTTTTTCTTTCTCTAAATAAATATTTCAAACAAAACATATTTTCTTCTAAATATGGTTCTAATAGTTTATCTCCTCAATATCACTTTCCATCCTGAGTCCTGAGTCTCTCAACTGCCAAAAGCCAGTTCCTTAATGACATCATCCTCCAGGAAGCGACATCATATTTGGTGGGAAAAACAACTAAACAAATAAGCATCAAAATGACAGAAATCAATATAGTATCAAACTTTTAAAAGATTAAGCAAATATCAAAATGAACACAAAAGTTAATTAGAGCTAACAGTCAATCCCACTAATTTTAGATGACTAGTTTTATTTTCATTATTGAATGTACATTAATGTATTATAAAAATATAATAAAGAAATAATATAAAGAAATAATCTATTTTTTGTTATAAATATCCCTTGTGAAACTCATTCTCCAATAAATCCTGTTTGAAATACAAGATTATTAAGTCCCCATGAAATCAAAATTGAAGTTTTTTGGCTTTTAGTATGAATATGATAGCCTTGCTGTTATCTATAAGCTAGTGTGCTCCAAAACAATGACAAAATTCACATTTAGAAGATATAAGCCTTCAAAACTTACAGTCTCTCACTTCGGCCAATATGGATCAATGATTTTGATGACATCACTCTGCACTTCAGCTTCTCATCAGATTTTCTGTCCAATCAAATGCTCAATAGAATCTGAAGCCCCGCCCCCCAAATTATAAACAGTCGCTGAAGCTGCGGCTGAAATCGTCCACTTGTTCACACATTTACTATTTTCTACATGGTGAATGGCACATAGTGCACTATACTGGGGATAGGGAACGATTCAGACAGTGTAAATATTCTTTCCATTGGGGCGAATGAAGTCTGGTTTCACGTTAGTGTCACGCAAACCACCGCATCTCACACACAGTCTGGTCCTGTCCAGAGACACCATAGCACAGAGCGGATCATATGATCGCGCCGACGCAGACCAGAAAACGTATCGGACCCATTTGAATTCTGCACAGAATGCTACATTTTAAAGCGATATGGAGGAGATTATGATGAGAAACAGTTGAGTTGGAGGAAACCGCGGCTTTACCGAGCTCAATGTCTCTGGCCAAGCTGTAATATAAACTAAACGCTATTTGCTATTTTAAAAAAGGGGAGGAGCTGCTTGATATGTTCTGCGCTGTCTTTCTGTTTCAGTGGAAATTACGTCAACACGTTGAATAATGCTGCGCGTTTCAAGACACTTCAGTGGGACAATATTTGAACAATCCAGTATATATTAAAAAAAAAAAGTAATAAAAAAAAATTTCATTGCATGACATGGTATGATCTCCATGAATTCAGTAAGTCACCATTTCTCTTTAAAGTGCCCTTATTATGGTTTTTCGAATATTCCCTTTCATGCAGTGTGTAATATAATGTGTAATATATAGCTGTTTGTGAATGTAAACATTCTGCAAAATTGTAAGTGCACGATAAATAAAGTTATTGTCTCCCAAAAGAGAGAAACGACTCTGAAACACCTTTACGAGTCGTTTGTATTTCGAATCTCACTGCGTTATGTTTCTACGTCACTAGAAAATACATTTGCATAATGCCCGCGTTGTATTGTGTAATGCTGTATGTTGTCCGCCCGCGAACAACTTGACCAGCTCCCTAAAACGTCATTTTACTGCCGACTGCTTCTCAAATCTCTGAGTTCAACGTGGGATTCACAAAACACTTGCTCTTGAAAGACGGGTTAGTACCCAGTTTATTTGGACCAGCTCGCTCCTCAGAATCACAACCTGTAAGTATGAGAGGAGGGATTTAGAGAGACTGATTCATCCGGCGAGTCGTTTGAGAATCATTGAAAAATGTGGTGATGTGCAATGTATATTATGATATTTGATGCATGTAACCCTGGTGTAGGAGACCTCCAAAACAAAATTAGGAGCCTTTAAAATAACATAATAGGGGCACTTTAAAACACACCAATCAGATGCAATCCTTCACTGCCCTCACTGTAAAAATGCTGTTGGAGTACGTTTCACAAGAAAATACTATTTCAGTCTTTACTTCAAAATCACATTTAATTCAATGCATTACTCGCAGTTTCTTTGGAATTATTTGTGAAATTTCCCAGCAGTTTCTGCAGGAAATTGCTTGAGAGCTGCGTTGACTGACAGGCCGGTTCTCCACAAGATTAGCACAGCAGACAGCAGACTTTGTGGCCACCAGCAATGATCAGCAATCCCACAGCAAAACCTCCACTGGGAAATACAGGAATTTGCCAGGGCAAACGGCTGCCTGTAACTGCCTCCAACGTGTTCACACATCCGTGCGCACTCACACACACACACACACACACACACACACACACACACACACACACACACACACACACGCTTTACATGAGATTAGATGTGCATTAAGTCGAGAGGCTGGGGAACAGCTGTAGTCTCATTTCAGTCTACACCACCTGTCTATATTAAACAACAAAAGTGGGCCAGCTCTCCTCACAGCGCGCGGCCCACACCTGCAGCTATTTCAGACAACTGCCATTCATAGGAATCCACAACAGACGGCTCCCCACGCACAACAAAATGTGTGAAGCGAATCTGCGAAACTCGCGTCACAGTTTTATCCCATTAGGGGAACCTCTGTGGTTTCCATCACCACTTCAGATGATCATGTGATTATGAGCCGCATCTCAGCGGAACTGCTAATGTGTGCATGATTATATACAGTTAACTTCAATTCATCTGCAACTTAGCAAATTATATTGCATACTGTTCACTGCGTAATGCTTAATTTATGAATGCAACACACAGCAAACAAGATGTCTAGATCATAGATCAGCCAAAAAGGTCAATTATTTATTCACACGTTAATGATTCACTCAAAGTCTTCTGAAGGCTTCCGATAGTTTGTGCTGAAGAAAAGACCAAATTGTAATGATGTCAGTGGCGTTTTGGTCACATGTTGCATAAAGTTTAGATGACTTTGAACATAGCACTACTTTTGAACTACTTTTATAGTACTTCATTGGTGTTTATGACCTTTTGGGAGCTTTTTTTTAACAGACATGGTATGTATATGCAAAAGAGCTTCATGAACATTTAATCAGAAACTCTCCATTTGTTTTTACATTTATGCATTTAGCAGACGCTTTTATCTCATGCGGATTACAATAGAGGAACAAAGCAATTTGTAACAGAGCTGACAATATTCGTAATATATGAATATTTAGTTACATGGGGAAAAAGTGTAAAAAAAAACAATTTTCAAAACATTTTCAATTGTATGTATATTATATATATATACTTAGTAAAATAACTAATTAAAATTATTTTTGGACAGATGTAGCTACTACAAACTTAATGTATTCAAAACTGCTGAACATGAATATTCTTCAAAAACTTCAAAAAAGTTTTATAAAAAGATTAAAATTAAAATATATTAAGTAATATTATAAGTATTATAAAAAATAAATAATTAAAACATAGGGGAATTAATTGTATTTACAATAGTAATCACAATAGTAAAAAAAAAAATAGGTTACACTGTTTTAAGGTGTCTTTGTTACACTGTAATTATACATTTAAGTACTGAATAATATTAAGTAACTACATGTACTTACTATAAGGTTAGGGTCAGGATTGGGGTTTGATTTAGGGTTAGTTGCATGTAATTATGCATAATTAATAGATTTCAGTCTAGTAGCTACATGTAACAATGACACTGTAAAATAAAGTTCTACCAAAAATACATTAAAAAAAGTTTAATATTCATTCAACTTCCGCAAATAACTTAATATAAATGTACACCTACCGAACACCTCAGCCTCCAACAACATGAGCTCAAGTCCATCTTTAGTCCAGAGTCTAGTGTGGTTTCACAAAGTGGTTAAAAGCGGCAATATTCAGCACCTTCCAGCATCCAATTTGCTAGATTGCGAACACTGAAACTGACGCTAGTCATCGTCCGTTCTACGGTGATGTCGCAGAACTACAAACACACATGCATGAAAGCTAAATATTACTGCAGTCTGGGTGAGCTTCAAAAGTGCAAAGCTCTTTCCTCTAGCAAATCTAATTTGGAGGGAAATAGACTTTTCTTTGTGCACTCGTGGGGCTGAGAGTCCATGTGGAGGGAGGAAAAGAGAGAAACAGAGAGATCAGTGTGTCACTGGAGGGTGTGTCTGGGTGTGAGATACGGGCAAAGGGAACAACCAGCTGTTGCCCTCAATAAAGAACTCAAGAGGATTGTCAGCAGAAGACTGCCCCCCTCTCACAGTTAATAGAGTGTGTGTGTGTGTGTGTGTGTGTTCATGTTTTTCTATCCCGGCGTGTCACCGAGGGGACCTAAATTGAGGTCCCCATAAAGTGTCAAGTGATGTTTTTTGAAAATGTAATAATGCAACTTTACAAAAAGCATGATAGATGATTAAGATGATTTTTCCGATGTCTTTCTTCTATTCCCATCTAAAGCAGAGACTAAGAGTAAGCCACTTGTTGGTTGATTCAACAGTATAAACACTGGGACTGATGCTGTTGTGTTTGTTGGAACCAGACTAGCCTGACACAGAAATACTAGCTCAACCAATAGAGTAAATTGTGGGCGTGGCTATATATTTTTCTGACCAATGGCAAGGCAAAGAACAGTGTTAATTTTTACACTGTTTTTTGTTGTAGTCATGCACTCTGAAAAGAAAAGGTGATTCATATTTAACCCCTTAACTGTCACCATCCTGCTAGCTCTTTTTTAATCGCCTTTGTTTCATATCACATACTTTAGTAATCATCATAAATTAGTATGGATGTAACGATACATCGTACATCGAGATATCGCAATATAAAAATGTGAAGATATGTATCGTTGATGCAAACGATATGATTTGCGATATAGAGTTAGTTTTACTAAGGCTCAGCTTACTGCATTTATAAGGTATAATTCACTCAAAAATGTAAATTCTGTCATCATGTACTCACCCTCATGTCACAACACAAATGAAGAGATATTTTTACAAGAAACCAGAGAAAGATTTCTGTACCTCCATTTAAAGTCCATTCCTCTCAAACTTAAAAGATCCAGAAAATGTCACAAAGGCATTGAAAAAATAATCAATCCAGTGGTCTGATCCAAATCCAATTCTTCTGAAGAGACACGGGCTTTATATGATGAACAGATTTACAACGACACGCATAGGCCTACTGTAGTAAACACTGATGTTCAAATGATTGAATAAATGCAGAACTAACCATTTACAGTTTGGGAATAGTCATTTTGACACGCTTTCTTGCGTTTAGAACTGTGACTGATTACATTGATCATCTGAAGCGCACGCGCTGCCGGAATGACACTCCTCAAAGCGCAAACAATAAAGCAGCACTCCTTATAGTGAAAGCGCAAACATCATTTAAATTACCATATCACATTTAGTTTTAGTAGTATGATTATTCAAAATATTTTAGATGGTTTATTCTTATATGTATAGCGCATTAATAGCAGGAGAGGCGGAACAATGCGCGCGGTATGCATGAGAAAAAAACTGTACGACAGTACTGCATGAGAAAAAAAATGAAAGTTTACAGAGTTTCAGTGACATTACTACATTAAACTACTATATATAAATGTTAAATACCATGTATAATAATGCAATGGGGGAATATTTTGTGTGTCCTGATAATAATATAATAACAATAATATTATTTAAATAATATTAAAAAAAGTAATAATAAAAAACACCTCTTTATTTTGGCTTAAAATATCACAATAAATATCGTATCGTGATAGTATCGAATCGTGACACAAGTGTATCGTTGCACCCCTATACATTAGGTATCATTCGAAAGCTTACGGACACAAAATTCATCCTGTGAAAACCGTTTTGAAATTGGACGTTGCGTTACTACGTTTTTAACTAGCTCCTCCCCTAGTGGGCGGTGTCAGGTTTCATATTACAAAAATTATTTTAATTACTTTATCATCAAAACCTTTTCTAATCTTAACAAAACACATCATCGGAGAGGTCTGAGTCTCAAGGTTCCATATTTGGTGACTGTTTTGTGATAGAAGTGATATTTGGACAGAATGTTTTTAATTTATTACAGCAGAATGCATCAAAAAAACTAAAACAAATGCAATGTGTGACACCCGGTGGCTATTTTTGGTAGAGCGCCTAAACAAAATCTCATGGGGACTTCAATTTTTGTGATATCGACTTCAAATTTGGAACACAACTTGGTTAGACAAATGGCTTTTAATTTTAGAGTAAAAATTATTTTGTAAAATATATAATACAGTACATTTGATTTACAGTAACTTTAAACTTCCATAACTTTTTCATACTTTCATTTTTTTTTTTTTTTTTGAATTTTGAATTTCTTTTTTTTATTAATTAAACAGCTAAAAAAATACTTTATCACTAGAAAATAATCTGTTAAACATGAAACTATTATGCAATCATTTAAGAAGTTTCTCTTTATATAGAACCTTTCTGGCTTCAAAGGGTTCTTTAAAATTAAATCAGGAACCCTAAGGTTCTACTGAACCCCATTGAACCTTTTTTCTAAGAGTGTAGTTTTTTGACAAAGATATCCTTTAAATGTAGTCAATATTTTTGTAATGCATTTTCTTTACTTTTAATCTATTTTACTTGGGGCTAAATGCAATTTTAGTCAATGACAAGAACATTTTAATTGATGAGAAATTAAAAAATATAGGCTATTTTCAAAAACAGTGAAAACTGTTGTTGTTTTACAAGAGAGTGTTAGGATAAAGCCATTCATTTTGCGAATGACACACTTTCACCTTTACGTGAACTTCCACAGATTTTTGATGTTGTGTTTGATCCATCTTTTTGATAAAGCATGACTTTGATGTCAGAGTTCAGTTCGTTTGGTTAGTGTGTAAGTTTTCTGAATTTGGCTGGACACCAGCATACTATACCTGAGAGTCTTTGGTGTGGGATGCAGTTCACAACGTGCCAAAAAACAATTGGTTATAAATCGCCAAAGCAAACCGGTATTGATGACATAGGTCTAAAATTGCATCTTTGCATGATCTCAGTCACATTTACCATTCTATAATGCGGTTTCTCATCAGTAAAGCTCACATCAACAAAGCAAACAGCAAACATGCCACGGATCGAAAGTGAAAAGGACCAGCGAGGCTCTTTTTTTGAACCAATCAATCAAACCAAACATGAAAACCGAAAAATGAAAGTCTCAATTTACATCACCCAAGACTGACATATTGGGGAAAAAAAGATTATAACACAGTATCTTCCCGGAAACAGATTCCCATTTCCTGTAGCCTCAAGCTCTGTAATTAGGCCAGCGACAACAGAAACACATTATGGGATCATGCAGTATGTGCACCCGATGCACTACCTCAAAAACAGCGCTGGGAGATCTAGTGACAAAGCGTTTGAATTCACCACAGAATTAATAACATCGCTACTGCAAGATTTATTGGAAGCGTTCGGCACAGAATTCTCTATTATAAACCATAGATATCAGATCAAACAGCGCTGACGTGGAAACCAGGAGAAACCTTTCAGTCCACAAATCAGAAACATTCACCATGGATTTACTGTAGTAACACCACATGGTATTGTGGAAGAAATAGTGTTTTTTTGTTTTGTTTTTACATTATTCATCTCAGGGTTCGTACAACCTTTTGAGAGTGAAATTCAAGCACTTTTCAAGGGCTTTCAAGTGCTACACTTTTTCCAGCACATAAAAGCTCTAAATATTATCCAATTTAAATGTTATTTTTAATGTGATGATTTGTAAAACTAATAGTTTAAAGGTGTAGGCCACTTTGTGACAAACAATCACTTTTATTTAAAAAAGACATGAAATTAGCACTATAATCAGTAGATGGTGGCAGAGGAGCACTTATTAAGCAATTTCCACTCCTTAAATATATGGGGAAAAAAAGTAGAAAGTCACAAAGTCTCATGAAAAATAAAAACTTTTCTTCAAATTGTGACTGGATTACACAGAAAACAAGTAAAGAGTGCTCCTTTTATAATCACTGAAACTGTTGGTCAGTTCAGTGTGATACTATAGAAGAACAATGGTACATTTAATAAGATATTTAAATTTTCTCTGTAAAAATGGTTTTTGCACATTACTGTTGTTAATAAAAGTTAATTTTATCTGCATATCAATTCAAGCTCAGTGCTTCAATGTTACATTTTCAATAAACAAACTTATTTACATTTATTAACAAAACAATAGTAATTTTATGATTAAATTAACTTTATGATACGGCGCCTCCATCTGTAGAACTTGGTGGCACCGGTGCCACTGCTCTCAAATTTTAGCCTGGAGCCCTGATTAGGAGCAGCGAGTAGTAAACACACACATGCACCTGGAGCAGTGGACAGCCATTTTTGCTGTGGCGCCCGGGGAGCGACTGGGAGTTAGGTGCCTTGCTCAAGGGCACCTCAGTCATTTCCTGCAGGTATTGAGAATCAAACCATTATAATCAATGACTTGGAATATAGTGCTAATTTTTATGGTCCTTTTTAGGGAGATTTTTTGGAAAAAATGTAGTCATTGTGAACTGATAATGTATGCAAAAGAGCTTCATTTTGAAATATTCTGAACTATTCGTTTAACTCTTTCCCCGCCCTTGACGGAATTTTCTGGCAATCCATGTTTTCACTGTTATACGGTATGGGACGCTATTACGTATATCTTCTGAAAGAGTACACGATCTCCGGATCCAAAAACAAGCAAAGAAGAAGCAGAAACAAGTGATAGAAGCAAATATCTAAAAGTATTGATGTAATTATTTGTATATTATATTAATATTATATTTGTATATATATTACAATAGTAAAATAACCTAATTTAAAAACATACTTGTACAACAAAATACTCTATTGCCCATGAAATTGTGTGAAAATGATGGCACTGACTGGCAACTTAAAAAGTGCTGGGGAAAGAGTTAAAAACAAATGATAAAAAATTTATACAGTTGCAAGAAAAAGTATGTGAACCCCTTGAAGAATCTGTGAAAATGTGCAATTTTAACTAAATAAGAGAGATCATACAAAATGCGTGTTATTTTTTATTTAGTGCTGTACTGAATAAGATATTTTACATAAAAAATGTTTACATATAGTCCACAAGACAAAAAAATAGCTGAATTTATTAAAATGACCCGTTCAAAAGTTTATGAACCATTGATTCTCAATACTGTGTCGTTCCCTGGATGACCCACGGCTGTTTTTTTGTTTTGTGATGGTTGTTCATGAGTCCCTTGTTTGTCTTGAGAAGTTAAACTGCCCAACGTTCTTCAGAAAAATCCTTCAGGTCCTGCAAATTCTTCAGTTTTCCAGCATCTTTTGCATATTTGAACCCTCTCCAGCAGTGACTGTATGATTTTGAGATCCATCTTTTCACACCGAGGACAACTGAGGGACTCAAACACAACTATTAAAAAAGGTTCAGACATTCTCTGATGCTCCAGAAGGAAAAACGACGCATTAAGAGCCGGGGGGTGAAAACTTTTTGAATTTGAAGATCAAGGTAAATTGTACTTAATTTGTCTTCTGGGAAACATGTAAGTATCTTCTGTTGCTTCTGAAGGGCAGTACTAAATGAAAAAAAAATGATATTTAAACAAAATAGGAAAAATTTGGACATCATCATCCTGTTCAAAAGTTTTCACCCCCCGGCTCTTAATGCATCATGTTTCCTTCTGGAGCATCAGTGAATGTCTGAACCTTTTTTAATAGTTGTGTTTGAGTCCCTCAATTGTTCTCAGTGTGAAAAGATGGATCTCAAAATCATACAGTCACTGCTGGAGAGGGTTCAAAATATGCAAAAGATGCTGGAAAACTGAAGAATTTGCAGGACCTGAAGGATTTTTCTGAAGAACGTTGGGCAGTTTAACTGCTCAGGAGACAAGGGACTCATGAACAACCATCACAAAACAAAAAAACAGCCGTGGGTCATCCAGGGAACGACACAGTATTGAGAATGAATGGTTCATAAACTTTTGAACGGGTCATTTTAATAAATTCAGCTATTTTTTTGTCTTGTGGACTATATGTAAAAAAACATTTATGTAAAATATCTTATTCAGGACAGCACTAAATAAAAAATAACGCATTTTGTATGATCTCTTTTATTTTGTTAAAATTATTTACACTTTCACAGATTCTGCAAGTGGTTCACATACTTTTATATATCATAATAAAATATTAAAATATAAAAATAAATGTCTAAAAGTATTGATGTAACTATTTATATATTATAATAATATTATATTGTGTATATGTAATTACAATTAAAATAACCTAATTTAAAAATATTTTTAATCTGTATCCATAATCATGATGTCGCGCCTCAAATGCCCAACACAGCCACCTGCACCGATAGGTTCAGCTTCCTTCCCATGAACTCTGACACCAACCCTTTGACCCTTTACATGCTGAGAGAAAAGAAACAAGTCATAAACACAGAATGATAGAGTCCAAAAGAAAGATGAACGCTTGATACAGGACACGTCTAGGAAGAGGAAGTGGATGGCATGAGAGAAAGCACATGGAGATAAAGATCCACTCTTTTGTGAAAGAAAAACAGAAAATAGGGCCAAAAAGAGATGGGGAAACCCTTCAAATGTGTGGAGCGGTTTGCTGGTATCCACAGGAAGTATCTCAGAAGGAAACAGGAAGTCTGGCTGAGCCTCCTGAAAAGTGCCATGGCTGTGAGAAGAGTGCTTTTTTTCCCATTAGGGTTGAATTTCTGTCAGCAAATGCTTCAGTGAGGCTTTCACCCTCCCATTCCAGGTTTCCTATAGCAGGAAAAGCCGCTCCGCTCTGGAGCTAATCTTGAAGAGAGATTTCTCTTTCACTCCTTCCCTTCCTGCCTCCACCGTCTTCCTGTATAACACCATCTCACCACTCTCTGAAAGCCTCCGGGATTAGGATCTGTGTAGGGTTTATTAAACTCATGAAAACCAAGTTTCAAAAAGCATAAACCAGGCCGAGTTCATAATTTAAAAGGTTGGATATGTTCTAACAAACAAGAAAGTCAGCCGCAGTGATCCAAGGTCAAAAATGAAGCCAAAACACAATATTAAAAAATGCATCAAAAGAACTGACCAGGAGCATCAAGGCTTGTTATTCCTTGGTATTCAAACGCACTTGCAAGACTTTCAAAGGACACAAGCAGCTCATGTTACTGAACATGCTACATACTGTATGGATTGCATTTATTTGTATTATTTCCTCCTCGAAAGTTCTAAGAATCTTCAGTAGAATCATTTAGGAACTGAAATCGTAACATTCCTTAAGATTTCAGCTCCTAAACGATTCTACTGAAGATTCTTAGAACTTTCGAGGAAGAAATAATACAAATAAATGCAATTCTACTGGCAAATGATGAGATCATTTCGATAAACAATTTTAAAACAATTCTTTTTGGGTGCACCATAAATGCAATTTAATAATTTGCCTTTCAACATCACATTATCAATCAATAACTAGACAAACTTTAGCATATTAAGTCATCTACAATAAGCATAACGAGACTAATTACCCAAACAAGACATACCACACTATAAACCCTAATGCTCAAAATAATTAACTGATTTGAGTAGGGCAAACTTAAATTAAACAAATTAGTTCAGTCAAATTAACTTTTATGAGTATTTAGCAGTTTCTTTTACTTTCAAGTTCACAAAACTGGTATATTTTAAGTAAACTGAACGGTTTCATTGTTTTGAGTTTTATGAAATTATTTCTTTTAATTTAGACAAACTTAAGTTTAACTGAAACTGGGCTGGGATTTCTATTTCCCAGCATGCTTTGCCCACGGCACTCGCAAGGTAGAGTAAATGCTAAAATTAAGTGTTATATAATGTTTTATTAATGTTAGGTGGGAGATTTAAGCCCAAAGTATACTTCACTTTTTACTCGTACACGAGGGTCAGCGCACAGTGCGTGTGACGCAAATTTCGTCATCAGAAGAGTATGCACGTACTGTACGCACATCGCCGGATTTTTGTACCCGTGTGTACTTTGTACTTTCTATTTTAACGATCTAAGTGCATGGTCTGAAGTGCACGGTGCAAGTGCACTTAAGGCATGTCCGAATCCACTTTTGCTAGCTTAACGACCGGAAAAATGGTCGGTGTGCCCGGCGCATGGTCTAAAAGGGTTGTCCCTAGTCTCTTAATGAGTCATGGGTGTGTTTTGGGCATAACGTGCAATAAACCAATCAGAGTCTCATCTCCCATTCCCTTTAAAAGCCAGTTGCGCTAGCGCAATCGCGGATTTGCTATTTACACGGCTGAACTTCGCGAGCAGAAAGACTGAACGCTTCTCCAGAGAGGAATCCTTTTATTTTTAATATTTAAAAATGTTTGTGTGCTGCTGCGCGTCCCTGTGTGTGTAACAAGCAGAGTGTACGCGCGTTGTGCACTCGCCTATAGGCACATATTATTAACGTACCCTTTAAATAACACAAAAAATACTGCGCTATTGACTTTAGACCAGGTTTTTGCTGGTCAACGGCGCTGTCAATTTCAGTTGCCTCAAAATCGCAACGCGTCAACAATGTGCCTGAACACACCTCGTTTTCAAGACCAGCACACCCATGGGTGAACAGATGGGTGCGAGTGCATTTGCTATTTGAACAATGCAGGACATGAAAATGATAACTGCGTCGGGCTGACACTAGCAAAAAACACTTGCGTGAAACCCCACTTGCCTGGCACCACATTGCGTACACGTAAAAAAAATGAAGTATACTTTGGGCTCTAGTAGTGATTTATTTTCTGTTAATGTGGGTTTTTGGAGAGTTACCATCATGGTGACAAGTGGTGCATGTGGCTTGGTTTGAGAGCAAGTTTGTTTCTAAAAACGTTTTATGTTGGTTGTAATCCAAATACATAAACTGCACATAATTATGTAATATGCATTATTTTTTGTTGTTGTAAAACATGAATTTATTAGTTTTTGCACCACACTTCATCCAGTCATCCACTGCTAAGATCACCAATGGCTTTCTTGACCAAACTGGATCGATGTTACATATGTGTCCTTAAGTGTATACTTGAGTTTCTCATGAAGACATTCACACACAAGGACAGATAGTTACAGCACCTATTCAATCTCTCAGGACATTATGTTCCTGGCAACAATTTTTCTCATTTTAGCAGCATTTGGCATGCTGGGAAGAGCAGTACAGATGTGACATCTCAAAGTCCCGGGTAGGACCGTTTGGCATCCTTGTAGGCATTACAAAAGTAATGTCTAAGCTCAAATATGTACACGCCGACGATGAGGACATCAGTAAACTCTCTCGGCAGGTTGCGAGGTGGACTTTTTAACATCAAAGACCCTAGAGACGTGAGACATGTAAACTAGTAATTCACAACTGATCTCCCTTGGGTGATTTCAGCCACCATCCTACTGCTAATCTTAACAAAAATCTACGAAAACAACCATAAAAGATCTTATTTTTATCAGCTTATCGCAATAATAATAATAATAATAACTCCGTCCTTCAGGGCGAAACAGCACTTTCATTAACGCTGCTTCACACACGGTTTTATTAGATGGGCCTGCCGCCAACATCCAACACCAAAAAATAGCACACACACAATCATGTAGACATTATAAAATAGATGCTTACCTTATGATGATTTCATTGACATTACAAGCCTATGTTAGGATTCATAAGCATACAATAAACTGATTAATTAAAATTTGTAGAAATTAAATAGAAATAAAGATACCAGATTAAAAAATATACACTGTAATCATATAATAAAATTATATAATTGAATCAATTAAATCAATTAACATATATTATATGATTTAATTATGTTATATATTGTATAATTATGTTAGGGCTGGGCCGATAAACGATATCATATCAAATCGCGATAAAATGTCGATAACGATGATAAACTCTGGGCATTTTTACTCGATAAGGATTACTTTAACACCCATATCACACAGCAGAAATAAACGCGACAACAGCCAGTCAGCGTGCAGCTTTTAACTTGCACATCAAAAGTACACGCTCTACTGGCAAAGAAAACTCGACACGAGAAGAAAAAAATGAGTGGAAGCGGCGATGAACGTTAAATCGAAAGTGAAACTAACCTTGAGTTATCATCCAAAGACGACGAATTTGTCGATAAAAGGTAGCATGAATTGTTACTCATTTGAACCAAGTCACACAGACCATTTATCCGCTCGGGTCAAAGTCCAAACGGATCGGTCTCGGTCACGCGACCACTAAACAGCGCTGCGAGATCCAGTGAGAAGCGCGTGCATTCAACGAAAAACACAAATGTCTCAGTGATTTCAACTAGTTTAAAGCCAGATTAAACAGCGCTGACAAACAGGAGAACCCATACAGTCAGAAGGCTTTTCGATCTACAAATCTCCATAATTTACCATGGATTTACTACTACTACCATGGATAACACTAACTGCACCATGGTACTGTGGCAGAAATGTGGGATATTCTATTCATATAGAATTGAATTATATTATTAATGATGTGTATTAAAAGAAGTAATGGAATATTATTACAGTATTTTTTTGTGATTGAGCTATAGAATTTGTGCATTTATACTAAATGTTTTTAGGTTAGGCCTACTGTTTTTCATACAAATACCATAGAAACCATATAGATATATTTTACCAAGCCAGTGAAGAGCTATATGCGTGTTTTTAACTGTGGTTATCATGATCTAAATGTACGATACTATGGAAGACCAATGGTTAATTTTAATAAAACTCAGTCAGAATATTTAAATTTTACCATATAAAAATGAGGTTGTTACAATTTTTACAGATGTCCATGTTTTTGTTAATGAACATAAATTTACATCTGCATCCTCCTAACTCAAGCTACTGCTACTGTCAACTCACTGTCAAATGTGCATTTCTAAGACAAAACATGTAATATTATTAATACTGCAGCCTGCACTGCAAACTGTGCCGAAGATATATGCCAAAGTCAGGCAACACAAACCTGTTTCATGACTAGAAACAATATCACCTATTAGAACATGCAGAAACTAAGACATTCATTTTTTCTATTGAGAAATTTATATTGTTAAGGAAAAATTACTGGAAAAGTGTAAGGAATTCAAAAACGTGAAGTGTTTGTCATATTCTGACAATAAAAAGTAGCTTGAAACCACAATTAACAGTCTGGTTTCTACAACTTTCACTTAGGAGCAAAAATCTGCCTTTAAATTTGAAAGAAAGAAATATTTGACATTTATCGTGATAATTATCGATATCGACTGATATGAAAAGATTTTATCGAGATCCTTTTTTGGCCATATCGCCCAGCCCTAAATTATGTCATTCAATAAATAAAAAATAATACATAAATAACACTGCATAATTAATAAATGAATTAATTCAGTTCAATAAATGATATAATTATAAATGTATAATTATATAATTAAATAATATTGCATAGTTAAATTCAATAAAAACAAACATTTGTATAAATAAATATAATACATTTTCTCAATGGATGATTGCTTAGTCTGAGCAGTATGACTTACAGGCTTTACATCTGGGGAATATATTTTGTATTTAGAAAAATGGCATCGGGCTGGTTGGTGCCCCAGGGCCTTACAAGACCATAATTCATCCTTGCTTTCCACAACCACATGACAAAATTCAGTTTCTCAAGTTTGTTTATGAGTTCATGTAACTGGAACAGCAATATACAAGCCTTAAAATGGGTTGTTTGTGGGTTTTACTCCACGGCTGTAAGTTTTGACGTCACCAGGGGTTTCTCTTTGAAATGTTGATGACACATTATGCACTCAAGTGCATATGCAAATTTCTATCCAATCAAATGCTTTCTAGAATGGAAACGCCCCTCCCCCTAAACCTCCTGCCTCTGACTATAGCATAAGAAAACAGCGAATCACAGTTCATTGGCAAAATTAAAGACTACTGGCTATTTAAATACAGTTTGAGCCCTTGACTTCTAGCCTAGAAATCTAGACGCACCCTAGCGGCAGCAAATGTAATTTGCAGCCAGGCTCGTCTAGCAACTCTTCGTTGGCTTGCGAGCTTGAAAAACCAAACTCTAGTCAGGCCAATCACATTGTGTATAGAGTAGGTGGGCGGGCTTAACATAATGACGGCAGAGTTGCGACGGTTCCGCATGCTACTTGAAAACAAAGAAGCTGGCGAACAGCAGTCTTTCGAATCGGCTTTGGCCGCGACTCTGGATAACTTGGAGTTAAGCTTTTCTTTGAGAAAAGAACAAAGAACAGCACTCATTCTTAAAAAAGGAAGATGTGTTCGGAGTTTTGCCGACTGGAGCTCTGCTTCACCTTCTTCGTTGCTCTGGTTGGTTGTAGCGCTATCCTATTGCGTGCAGAGGGAATTTGAAAGACAACCGTTTATCCCGCCCCTCGGATTGAGCCCTGGTCTGGCTTGTCAGGCTACTCGACTTCCTGTTTCAACAGGAAATATGTCGACACATAAAGTCAGCATGAAACGGAAGTTACGATAGTCTTTTCTTCCCTACTGTGATATATTTGAGTGAAACAGCTTCTCGAACAAGAACAAATGTAGGGTGGGCCTTGATTTTGTCCATGGGGATTTGATTGGATGGTTGCGATTTGCTATTGGTGGATCTCATGTGAGTGACAGGTTGCCCCGCCCCCATGCCAGTAAACACATCATCAGAGAAGAGAAGATGCTGCAAGAGGGAGGGGAAGTTATTTTGATTAAAGATTACGTGGGCACATGAATAATGATGTGCACAGATGAATCATTTATAATAAACACTGCGATGTTTCATAAAAAATAAGAATTGTCAATTTTGATGGTGACTTTAAATGGTTCCATGGGGCCTTTGAGATATTTAACAATGCATATCTACAAAATACATTAAAGTAAAGCATATCAACTGTGAAACTTTTTTAAAAGCAACCGTATGCATTTCTGTTCTTTAAACCGTTTTGCCACTCCATCAGTACTTTCGCACTTGCGAGACTATCGTGCCACTGCAACTATTGCCTACAGAACGTGATCTTTAATTAACATAAGAATCTAGCACTCTGAATATTATTAATCACGTCTGCCAGTCCTCAGTGCTGCAATTACGCTGTGCTGTTTATTTAGTGTGACTGGAATACGTCAAGCCATTAGCATAGCAGACGAGCACGTTCTGTAATTAGTTTAAGACAATGAGACTCCACAAACCTCGAAACGGATCAATATGAGTAATGTGTAATGCCATTAAGGAGAAAACACGGGTTACTAAGGGAAACCCATATGCTTTAAGCGAGGCCTATTCATCATGGTAATTTTGTCATTGTTTCAGTTAAAGTGACATTATTTGCATCTGGCCTCCACACAGCACCTGTTTGACGATTAGCTTAAGAGTGTTCATTTAAACTGGAACTCAGGCATAATGAGGAAAACTGATGAGGTTCCCATTGCCAGTTACATCATTCCGATCATCAATAATATTATGCACACGTCAATGCTTACAAAATTAGACTAAGTGGTAAAAAGTGTGACATCCACTGTTCCAAATCAAGTTTTAAGAAACATAAGTGACCTGTATGGAGGGAATATTTAGTGGTCATCTCATTAAAAAGTTGGCGGTAAGTGAAAAGTCCTTTGCCAAGATCTCTGGGATGATTGTGTTACTGGACTGCAACTTTTCAGACTTGGAAACGAAAATGGATGAGCTTGTTAGCACACATGAAAACAGCCAATAATGAAGACCAACCCGACAGGAAACATTAGATGGATAAATCAGAAAAGCTTGCAAAACATGGTGGAACTGAGTTGATTGAGTCATCTACCTCAGATCACCACTAGTTTTGCTTCAGGACCCAGATTTTACTTTGGACATCAAGCAGTGAACAACACTAGGGCTGGGTATTGACCACAGACTGTATAAAACAATAGACGTAGTGTCCGTGATGTCACCTGTAAGTTTCTGAAGAGCCTTTTTGAAGCACAAAGTGGGCGGAGCCGGCCGTCGACATCTAGGCAGCCCGCCACAGCGAGTCAATTCCGGATAACCGAAAATGGGCAAAGAGGCGGGATGTGGGTGTAGCTGAGGTGCCTGGTTGCTGAAACCACGCCCGCCTAGCTCGACCATAGCAATCTACCTGTCACTCAAGTGGCCACGCCCTTAATTATGCAGAACTTTAAGGCTTAATATAATTAAACGGATGAGTTGTAAAAAATTCACCCCCCTCGCAGTTAATTTGTAAAATTAGCTATATAGACCAAAACCACTTTTTGTACCAGGCTGTAAACGTATTTTTTTCTGCTGTAAAGTTGGGCATTTTAATATAGGGGGGACTATGGGATTGACTCCCTTTTGGAGTCCCCTTTTGTACTGCTGAACACAAAAGAAGACATTTTGAAGAATGTTTGTAACCAAAACGTTGTAGGGCACCATTGACTTCCATAGTATGTTTTCCCCCATACTATGTAAGTTTGTAACTGTTTGATTACCCATATTCTTCTAAATATCTTCTTTTGTGTTCAGCAGAAGAAAGAAACTCATACAGGTTTGGAACAAATTGAGGGTGAGTAAATGATGACAGAATGTTCATTTTTGGGTGAACTATCCCTTTAACTAATGTCAGTTGGTAGCATTAGCCTACTATAATATAAAAAGTTAAAATGCACTAAAATTCAGTCCAATTTCAATAGCATTTTTAAGATATACTGATCAACAACAAAGAAAACAAAGTTTTATATAAACATTTAAATTGTACATAAGGCAGTTTTTATATCAAAATCCTAATGATGTAATTATGTTTCTATCTCCTCAATTCGTTGTTGAAATACAAAGCAAAGGTGGCTTTCATTAGAACTGGTTTTCATGACAGATTTATTCAAAAATATATCCTATATTAAGTAAGACATCACTAATAGGTTAAGTAAAAATATAATGAATATGTAATGTAGTGCATATATTTAGCAAAATGCTCCTCTCCACATTGTTTTCAAGCTGTTTTATGACATCTTTTAAAACACCGTTTGAGCTATTACAAGAGACATTAATCATTTCGGTAAGTCATACAGTATTTCAACTTACCTTTCGATGTTCATGCATGTTTATGTCGCGCTGTAATGTAACTAACGTTAGTATAGGAAAGCGGAAGATATTTCACGTGAGCTGCGCGTGCGCGCTGCCTCTTCGCTTGAACTGAACTACAGCGACACATTAAAGAGCGCCAAAACGACATTTACTGTTTACGTTTCATGATAAAACTGACAGAATTTGAAAGGTGAGACTTTATTGCATATCAAAAGTTGTGATACATCAACAAAGCTTATTGCGATGTATTAGACGGGAGACGCGATAAAAATAAAGGGTGCGTCTCAATCAGCTGTAATGTTAGCTCTCTAGTTGTGAATAGTATGTGTACAGTTCACGAATTAGGGCACTTGTAAGGAACCTGACTCACTATTTCCGGCGACACGGCAACGTCCTCGATGTACAACGTCACTACTGGTATTTATGTTTTGTACTGGTATAAATATTTATGTATTTAAAGCACATATCTTTTTTATTATTATTAAAAATGTTAGCTAGATTATGTTCATTAACTGTTACCTGTCTATCGATGCAGGTTTATGCTGAAATATAATTAAATAATGTTTCTGTTTTTAAACATATATCGTGGGTCATTAGCCCCTTTCACACAGCAATACTGGTAAATTACCGTAAAATTACCAGAGTGACTTTACCGGTATATACACACAAATATGCTGTTACAAGCAACGGCGTTCTGGCTTTTTACTGGTAAGAGACGTTCACACATCAGCAGCAAAATACTGGTAAATAGTTTCACTCTCTGTTCAATTTGACAACATCTTTTTGACGTCTGAGTGACAGGCATAACGGATGATCAAACAGAATGCGTTTTTGCTCTTAAAAACAGGAGACGTGAATAATAGTAGTATCTAACTGCAGAGCCGCAGCGCTGATGAATGGAAGAGAAGGCTGGGTCTTGAGCGTGACACCTTGAAAAAGCTGTGAGACGTGGCACAACGGTCAAAGATTATTATGTAGCGCATATTTAAATAGAAGAACTATTAAAAACCTTACTGTAAACAGCACAGAGTAATCACGACATATCCATAAGAACTTATGATTGGCCCAAAGCAGATTTCTATAGTCAGCGTTCTGATTTCGTACGTGAATATACCGGTAATCTTCATTCTGTGTTCACACAGAGCACATTACCGGTAATTTACTGGTAATGTTACAACTTCCCTTACTGGTAAATTGGCGGAACCAATTTACCGGTATTTTTGAAAAGATCCTGTTCACACATTATCTGTTACCGGTAATTTACCAATAAAGACTGTATGTGTGAAAGGGGCTATTGTGTGTAGTGATTTAGAATTTCCGGTAAGGGAACATATTGAGCATTGATGCTCCCTGGTTTGCATGGTGCATTGTGGGACTTTTTAGGGAGCGAACGATTCAGTGCACTGTGGCTGCGTTCGAAATCGCATACTCTCTTGAGTAGGTACTTTTTGAATAAGTAATTACTTCATGACCGCTAAAAAAGTATGTTCTATATGCTCTGTATGTATGAGTGTGTGTAGTATGAATGTAATCCGGACGTACTACATTCGCCATGTTGTCATTATCATGTGGCCAGCGTCAGTCGTGTCGCTTCACTGCCATTCACAAATCTTCTCTCATGGCCTCATGGGATAGTAAAGTGTCCATCCTATGCACACTTCAGAATCTCGCCGGAAGTAGTAGGTCATCCGGGTACTTTTTGCCTACTCTTTTATGAGTACTGTGAATTCAGACATACTTCTTTTGTCACATACCGTTTTTCGCATACTATATAGCAGGGAAGTATGAGATTTCGGATGCAGCCAATAGGAGTATTTTGCGACAGCCCTTAAAATGTCCGACTCCTTGATCAGTGCCCTGTTTACTGAACTAAGAAAGCTGATTGAGACGCACCCAACGGTTTGTGAAGGTTTGTTCACACATCGAGTAGGCCTAATCGTTGTCAACCTACCTAACACAGCACTAACGTTTAAAAAATTAGATGGTTTTCGAAGATTAAGTCATGTCTATAGCATCTTCCAATTTTGACAAGTTTCTACCAAAAAACCTTCGACTTCAATAGCAAAAGACATGGGAAGTGTTTCACCTCCCTTTTAAAAGACTTTGAAAACACAAGTGCTGTTAAATTAAGTGGCGCATGGACACACTGACCTTGCTAAAATGTTAATTATGAGAAAATTGCTATGGTGGAGACGAGGGAACCTTTTTCCGCAGCTTTCTGAACTCTGTCTTTAATCAGGTGTTCCCGCAGCCGCATGAGGCACATCTGCACTTTAAACTCCAGTTTAGGGGGTTTTCAGGTTGAAGGGGTTTTACTGTCTCGTAATTGCACAGCTTTTGATTGCAAATAGGTGTAAAATTATATGTTTACCATAATTGCTTGTTAGCTGTCCAGTCCCTCCGGATAAAACTCAGTACACACAATTTACAAAGCTCAGCAGGACGTTACATCCGCAATGCTTTCTGTCCTTGTGGTCACATTGTATGATATTATGATCCCTGTGAGATCTGGGGTAGCCAACCCTGGTGAAAATAAAGTATACTTTATTGTATTTCAAATATATTCCCTTTTCAATAGTATATTGCAAATATACTAACAAAAAATTGTACCACCTATAAATATATAAAAAGTATATTAGCATCATATTTTCACAATAAAACTTCTAACACACTTTAAAATAATTGTATTTTAGTATATTTTCTAAAAATATATTTTCTAAAAATATACTTAAAATGTACTTTTTAAAAGTGTACTTATTTGAACATTACTTTAAAATATATTTTTAGTATATTTTAAACTGTATGCTCAAAATTGTCATTGTAAAAATGCACTGAAAGTATATTTTAAAAATACATATTTAATATCCTGAAGTTGTAGTATATTTAAAGTTAAATTTGAGTATCATTTTTAAGTTTACTTATTCATGCTTGGAATTCACTTCATTGCATATTACTTTCAGAAAATGTTAAAATGTATAATGCATTAAAAGCCCATTTTTAAATATATGCAGTGTACAATTGGCTACTGTAGTTGTGATTTAAGTGTAAATATGTTTGATAAGTTTACACTGGCAGAGAAGAATCGTGTTACAATCGTACACACAAATCTATATTAAACCAACAGCACAGAGCACACTTAAAATACAACGCAAGAAAATATGAGTTGAGTGGTTAAGTCTTACCGGAATTTAAATGGCTCTTCAACTTGGTCTGTGACCAATCAGATTTTGTTGCTCACTGCCTGCAGCCAATCAGAGGCAGAGCTGCTGACGGTACTCGTCTGACTCTCCCTCGCTCACTCACGGGAGGTTTGCAGGTGAAGTACAATGTCGCCATACATTATTTATTTAATAAAACATTGACAGCGTAAAGTACATAGCTCATTCTTGGGAATTCGGACAAGTTCAATCAAGTGACATTGCAGCTTGACCTTGATGGCAACAATAAACTGGATCGGAATAAATGGCCTACGCGATCCCGAAAAGACCTGGAGAAAAAGTCCTGCTGTTTGGAGGTAAGTAATCAGTAACACTAATGTAAACTTGAATACAAAGTTGTATGTACATGCTGTTTGACCTTATCTCTTGTATATTCTGTTAACAGATGCTGTTCTTCACAGGTTTCTGCAGTCAGCTGTCTCTGATGTGTAAGCGGCCATCAGACGCAAGTGTAACAATGAGCAGCTCAGCAGAAAATGGAATATAATGTGTAATTTGTGTTTGTGTGTAGAGGGTCAGTATGGCATTTGTCCAGTATTTTTTTTTTTTTTAATCTTCCAGTGTTCTTTTAATGAAAAACATGGTAAGTTCATTTTGTTCAGTTTTGCTGAAACCATGTGAAGTTTAAATAAAAACCGTTGGGCTTGTTGCTTTGCATAAAATTAAATTTGTACTTAACAAATAAACAAATAAAGTATACTTATAACACAAAAAGTATACAGTGGGGAGAACAAGTATTTGATACACTGCCGATTTTGCAGGTTTGCCCACTTACAAAGCATGTAGAGGTCTGTAATTTTTATCATAGGTACACTTCAACTGTGAGTGACGGAATCTAAAACAAAAATCCAGAAAATCACATTGTATGATTTTTAAATAATTAATTTGCATTTTATTGCATGACATAAGTATTTGATACATCAGAAAAGCAGAACTTAATATTTGGTACAGAAACCTTTGTTTGCAATTACAGAGATCATACGTTTCCTGTAGTTCTTGACCAGGTTTGCACACACTGCAGCAGGGATTTTGGCCCACTCCTCCATACAGACCTTCTCCAGATCCTTCAGGTTTCGGGGCTGTCGCTGGGCAATACGGACTTTCAGCTCCCTCCAAAGATTTTCTATTGGGTTCAGGTCTGGAGGCTGGCTAGGCCACTCCAGGACCTTGAGATGCTTCTTACGGAGCCACTCCTTAGTTGCCCTGGCTGTGTGTTTCGGGTCGTTGTCATGCTGAAAGACCCAGCCACGACCCATCTTCAATGCTCTTACTGAGGGAAGGAGGTTGTTGGCCAAGATCTCGCGATACATGGCCCCATCCATCCTCCCCTCAATACGGTGCAGTCGTCCTGTCCCCTTTGCAGAAAAGCATCCCCAAAGAATGATGTTTCCACCTCCATGCTTCACGGTTGGGATGGTGTTCTTGGGGTTGTACTCATCCTTCTTCTTCCTCCAAACACGGCGAGTGGAGTTTAGACCAAAAAGCCCTATTCTTGTCTCATCAGACCACATGACCTTCTCCCATTCCTCCTCTGGATCATCCAGATGGTCATTGACAAACTTCAGACGGGCCTGAACATGCGCTGACTTGAGCAGGGGGACCTTGCGTGCGCTGCAGGATTTTAATCCATGACGGCGTAGCGTGTTACTAATGGTTTTCTTTGAGACTGTGGTCCCAGCTCTCTTCAGGTCATTGACCAGGTCCTGCCGTATAGTTCTGGGCTATTCCCTCACCTTCCTCATGATCATTGATGCCCCATGAGGTGAGATCTTGCATGGTGCCCCAGACCGAGGGAGATTGACCATCATCTTGAACTTCTTCCATTTTATAATAATTGCGCCAACAGTTGTTGCCTTCTCACCAAGCGGCTTGCCTATTGTCCTGTAGCCCATCCCAGCCTTGTGCAGGTCTACAATTTTATCCCTGATGTCCTTACACAGCTCTCTGGTCTTGGCCATTGTGGAGAGGTTGGAGTCTGTTTGATTGAGTGTGTGGACATGTGTCTTTTATACAGGTAACGAGTTCAAACAGGTGCAGTTAATACAGGTAATGAGTGGTCAGAACTTATGTCATGGAATAAAATGAAAATTAATTATTTAAAAATCATACAATGTGATTTTCTGGATTTTTGTTTTGGATTCCGTCTCTCACAGTTGAAGTGTACCTATGATAAAAATTACAGACCTCTACATGCTTTGTAAGTAGGAAAACCTGCAAAATCGGCAGTGTATCAAATACTTGTTCTCCCCACTGTACTTATAATACAAATAAAGTACACTTTAATATCAATAATCAAGCATGTAATTAGTCCCTATACTTGAAGTGTACTAAGTATACTTGAAGTTGTTCCAATTTAGTACATAAAAGTACACTAAATACACTAAAAGTTCTGCTTTAACACAACTTAATTACAACTAAAATATACTTGGTACAAAATTAGTTGTTCCAAAATAGCACACTTCAAGTTAATCATTAACACACTTGAAGTATACTGATAATTAGTCTGGCTTTCACTAGGGAAGGCAAACGCTACAACATCAACAGTCTTTTATGTCTGACTCTATGATGTACATCTTCAGACTTTGGTGATGTTTTGCCTGGGAAAAAAAGAAGTCAGTGTGCAAATAATCAGTTGTTGGACTAGAATGTCACAGATACACTCTAAAAAACACTGGGTTAAAAACAACCCAGTTTGAGTTGTTTTTAACCCAAGGGCTTGGTAAATATAGGACAGAACACGTTGGGTTAATTTTACGCAGCAAATTAGGTTGTTTATTTAACCCAGCATAATGGGTTGATTAATTTTTACTATAATACTAGCTTCTTCTTTTCTTACAAGAATTAATGTTTACAGATTTAAATCCTCTAAACTTTTTTTAAATACTCGACAACCACTGGCTTGTATGATAATTCCTTTATTTTCAATCATATTTTACAGTATAGCATATTTTATATAGTTTTTAATACATATTGCTAACATTTAAGCTTGTTTAACAAATATTAGAAGTAAAGATTAAACATTTAGAAATAATTCAAGTCTCTGTTGTCCCGTTTCCACCATAACGGCGCTGGATCTCGAGCCGGAGCTTGTTCATGAATCATGTTCAGCGGGGGAACTTCTAACTTCAGACCGCCGCCCTGCGTTTCACTCGTAGACGAAATATATCCGGTGACTGACTCCATAACCTGTCCATAAACAAACAGTGAACAGGACATATTTTAACATCATAATTATTTGTATTCTGTATCTTTTTGAATAAAATCATAACATTTTATGCAAGACAGGCGTTTCCATCAATCGAAAAGACAGACGCGACATATGTTTAGGTCACTCACATCACGCCCCTGTATGTTGCGTTGCATAAAATTAAATTATATACAGCACAATAACAAATTTATAAAATATATACACAAACCTTTTTTTACCGAAGACACCAATTTGAAGGAGCTGCACTGCTCTCTACTGAAGAGGTCGCAAAAAGCTTGCAATAAATAACTCAACCCCTGGGTTGTTACGTTTGACCCAGGAGCTGAGTAACACAAAAACTACCCAAACACTGGGTTGTTACGTCTGACCCAGGAGCTGAGTAACACAAAAACTACCCAAACACTGGGTTGTTACGTTTGACCCAGGAGCAGGGTAACAAAAAAACTACCCAAACACTGGGTTGTTACGTCTGACCCAGGAGCTGAGTAACACAAAAACTACCCAAACACTGGGTTGTTACGTTTGACCCAGGAGCTGAGTAACACAAAAACTACCCAAACACTGGGTTGTTACGTTTGACCCAGGAGTTGGGTAACACAAAAACTACTTAAAAACTGGGTTGTTACGTTTGACCCAGGAGCTGAGTAACACAAAAACTACCCAAACACTGTGTTGTTACGTTTGACCCAGGAGCTGGGTAACACAAAAACTACCTAAACACTGGGTTGTTACGTTTGTTTGGAGAAAACACTCGTGTTTGGAGGAAGAAGAAGGATGAGTACAACCCCAAGAACACCATCCCAACCGTGAAGCATGGAGGTGGAAACATCATTCTTTGGGGATGCTTTTCTGCAAAGGGGACAGGACGACTGCACCGTATTGAGGGGAGGATGGATGGGGCCATGTATCGCGAAATCTTGGCCAACAACCTCCTTCCCTCAGTTAGAGCATTGAAGATGGGTCGTGGCTGGGTCTTCCAGCATGACAACGACCTGAAACACACTGCCAGGGCAACTAAGGAGTGGCTCCGTAAGAAGCATCTCAAGGTCCTGGAGTGGCCTAGCCAGTCTCCAGACCTGAACCCAATAGAAAATCTTTGGAGGGAGCTGAAAGTCTGTATTGCCCAGCGACAGCCCCGAAACCTGAAGGATCTGGAGAATCCCTGCTGCAGTGTGTGCAAACCTGGTCAAGAACTACAGGAAACGTATGATCTCTGTAATTGCAAACAAAGGTTTCTGTACCAAATATTAAGTTCTGCTTTTCTGATGTATCAAATACTTACAGTGGGGAGAACAAGTATTTGATACACTGCCGATTTTGCAGGTTTGCCCGCTTACAAAGCATGTAGAAGTCTGTAATTTTTATCATAGGTACTCTTCAACTGTGAGTGACGGAATCTAAAACAAAAATCCAGAAAATCACATTGTATGATTTTTAAGTAATTAATTTGCATTTTTTTGCATGACATAAGTATTTGATACATCAGAAAAGCAGAACTTAATATTTGATACAGAAACCTTTGTTTGCAATTGCAGAGATCATACGTTTCCTGTAGTTCTTGACCAGGTTTGCACACACTGCAGCAGGGATTTTGGCCCACTCCTCCATACAGACCTTCTCCAGATCCTTCAGGTTTCGGGGCTGTCGCTGGGCAATACAGACTTTCAGCTCCCTCCAAAGATTTTCTATTGGGTTCAGGTCTGGAGACTGGCTAGGCCACTCCAGGACCTTGAGATGCTTCTTACGGAGCCACTCCTTAGTTGCCCTGGCTGTGTGTTTCGGGTCGTTGTCATGCTGAAAGACCCAGCCACGACCCATCTTCAATGCTCTTACTGAGGGAAGGAGGTTGTTGGCCAAGATCTCGCGATACATGGCTCCATCCATCCTCCCCTCAATACGGTGCAGTTGTCCTGTCCCCTTTGCAGAAAAGCATCCCCAAAGAATGATGTTTCCACCTCCATGCTTCACGGTTGGGATGGTGTTCTTGGGGTTGTACTCATCCTTCTTCTTCCTCCAAACATGGCGAGTGGAGTTTAGACCAAAAAGCTCTATTTTTGTCTCATCAGACCACATGACCTTCTCCCATTCCTCCTCTAGATCATCCAGATGGTCATTGGCAAACTTCAGACAGGCCTGGACATGCGCTGGCTTGAGCAGGGGGACCTTGCGTGCGCTGCAGGATTTTAATCCATGACGGCGTAGTGTGTTACTAATGGTTTTCTTTGAGACTGTGGTCCCAGCTCTCTTCAGGTCATTGACCAGGTCCTGCCGTGTAGTTCTTGGCTGATCCCTCACCTTCCTCATGATCATTGATGCCCCACGAGGTGAGATCTTGCATGGTGCCCCAGACCGAGGGAGATTGACCGTCATCTTGAACTTCTTCCATTTTCTAATAATTGCGCCAACAGTTGTTGCCTTCTCACCAAGCTGCTTGCCTATTGTCCTGTAGCCATCCCAGCCTTGTGCAGGTCTACAATTTTATGCCTGATGTCCTTACACAGCTCTCTGGTCTTGGCCATTGTGGAGAGGTTGGAGTCTGTTTGATTGAGTGTGTGGACAGGTGTCTTTTATACAGGTAACGAGTTGAAACAGGTGCAGTTAATACAGGTAATGAGTGGAGAACAGGAGGGCTTCTTAAAGAAAAACTAACAGGTCTGTGAGAGCCGGAATTCTTACTGGTTGGTAGGTGATCAAATACTTATGTCATGCAATAAAATGCAAATTAATTATTTAAAAAATCATACAATGTGATTTTCTGGATTTTTGTTTTAGATTCCGTCACTCACAGTTGAAGTGTACCTATGATAAAAATTACAGACTTCTACATGCTTTGTAAGTAGGAAAACCTGCAAAATCAGCAGTGTATCAAATACTTGTTCTCCCCATTGTATGTCATGCAATAAAATGCTAATTAATTACTTCAAAATCATACAATGTGATTTTCTGGATTTTTGTTTTAGATTCCGTCTCTCACAGTTGAAGTGTACCTATGATAAAAATTACAGACTTCTACATGCTTTGTAAGTAGGAAAACCTGCAAAATCGGCAGTGTATCAAATACTTGTTCTCCCCACTGTAAGTTTACACGTATATTGTGTCTACTTGTTAAATTAGAGCTTTCTAAAAAGAGAAATCTGACCTTTTGTACAAAGGAGTTAGAAATTTGCATATATTGCTTATTAATTTTACTACATGGACTTTTATTTTTCAAAATCCTAAAGCTTTGTCTAGGATAAGTAAATCAATCAATCCCAGATGTTCAATGTGCTCTCCGACTTTTGAGGCTGAATTGCTCTTGTGACGTATTGACAGTGTATTACTTGAGAGAGCAGCTGTAGCAAACAGGAAATCCTTTCTGCCTGTTACTTAGCAACAAGTGCCCTGCTAATATTCCCCACCTGCTGAATATTGACTGTGTAAATGAGTGTTTCAGGATGAGGAAGGCGATCTGACACGCTCATTGTGTGCTGGTGACCCCCCCAAGGCAGCCCTTCACCACAACAGAAATGTGTTAAAAGATTAAATTCTCAGTTATTGCCATTTTTCATCTGACTGTCTTCTCAGAGCACACATAAATGAATGTATTAATGATTACAATAATAAATGTAATCTATTTAAAGGGTCAGATTCATAATTCGCAGTGAGAGATACTTCTGGAAATGTTTGAAAGAGCAGCCTAAATGCATCACCCATGAACGGATGGAAGTACTGTGCATGATATACACTCACCTAAAGGATTATTAGGAACACCATACTAATACTGTGTTTGACCCCCTTTCACCTTCAGAACTGCCTTAATTCTACGTGGCATTGATTCAACAAGGTGCTGAAAGCATTCTTTAGAAATGTTGGCCCATATTGATAGGATAGCATCTTGCAGTTGATGGAGATTTGTGGGATGCACATCCAGGGCACGAAGCTCCCGTTCCACCACATCCCAAAGATGCTCTATTGGGTTGAGATCTGGTGACAGTGGGGGCCATTTTAGTACAGTAAACTCATTGTCATGTTCAAGAAACCAATTTGAAATGATTCGAGCTTTGTGACATGGTGCATTATCCTGCTGGAAGTAGCCATCAGAGGATGGGTACATGGTGGTCATAAAGGGATGGACATGGTCAGAAACAATGCTCAGGTAGGCCGTGGCATTTAAACGATGCCCAATTGGCACTAAGGGGCCTAAAGTGTGCCAAGAAAACATCCCCCACACCATTACACCACCACCACCAGCCTGCACAGTGGTAACAAGGCATGATGGATCCATGTTCTCATTCTGTTTACTCATTCTGACTCTACCATCTGAATGTCTCAACAGAAATCGAGACTCATCAGACCAGGCAACATTTTTCCAGTCTTCAACTGTCCAATTTTGGTGAGCTCGTGCAAATTGTAGCCTCTTTTTCCTATTTGTAGTGGAGATGAGTGGTACCCGGTGGGGTCTTCTGCTGTTGTAGCCCATCCGCCTCAAGGTTGTGCGTGTTGTGGCTTCACAAATGCTTTGCTGCATACCTCGGTTGTAACGAGTGGTTATTTCAGTCAAAGTTGCTCTTCTGTCAGCTTGAATCAGTCGGCCCATTCTCCTCTGACCTCTAGCATCAACAAGGCATTTTCGCCCACAGGACTGCCGCATACTGGATGTTTTTCCCTTTTCACACCATTCTTTGTAAACTCTAGAAATGGTTGTGCGTGAAAATCCCAGTAACTGAGCAGATTGTGAAATACTCAGACCGGCCCGTCTGGGACCAACAACCATGCCACGCTCAAAATTGCTTAAATCACCTTTCTTTCCCATTCTGACATTCAGTTTGGAGTTCAGGAGATTGTCTTGACCAGGACCACACCCCTAAATGCATTGAAGCAACTGCCATGTGATTGGTTGATTAGATAATTGCATTAATGAGAAATTGAACAGGTGTTCCTAATAATCCTTTAGGTGAGTGTACACCAGCAGCAATGCATCGTCACATGCATACCAATTTAAATATTCAAGTGCAAGAAGACGCAAAAGGGAGCTGAATTTGTTACTTGCGCTGTGTGAAAAGTTTTGTGTGCGCAAACGTCTGAAGCACGCACCTCAGATTGCACGCAAATACTGAAGTGAGCTCTCTTTCACGTCTTCTTGCGCTTGAACGGACAGATTCACAAAAAACATGTCAAAAATTCCTGTCTCGGCAAGGGGTTGATCAGACTAGTCGACTTTAATTCTCTGCCATGACGCTTTAAGCTTGACGTCGACTAGTCGCTGATCATTCATGGCCTATAGAGGGCGCAGTTTGAAGTCCACTTTTACGCTCCATTTCCATCAGTTAAAATGACAAATAGATGCATACTCTGAGAGCGCTCCACACGATATGTTTGATTATACCATCTGGATGCTCAAAATTGATCGGGTGAATGCACGTTTTAAACAGCTCAATGTATACGCAAGTTAATCGCCGTTCTGAACTCATGCACTGCTGCAGTGTAACACACACACAGACAGACAGTAGCTCGTGCAGATCACGGCACACAGAAACATTCAGTAGCGCAGAAATTTACTGTCAACACTGTTCTGAGATTCATCAATAAAATAACTTAGAAACTGAAAAGTTCTAGCATATATTTCTTAGTAACTAAAAACCCACAACTTCACTATTAGTAGAGAGACGCTGCCAGGTAGAATTAATTCACACACAATCTCTCTCTCACTAATGCATTCATATAGATGTAATCTTTACTGTGCTACTTTATCTGTATCTGATTCAGAACGAGCAGAAATCTGTGAGAAATAGAAAGACCCAAAGACAAAAGAACTGATAAAAATAAGCTGTTATAGGAGCAATAGCCTCGTGGCGTATGCCATAGCTGTTCAGTCTCAGCTCGAGGTTATTTGTTCATTAATGACATCATCAGCGACTAGTCGACGTCGACTCGACTTTCATCACATAAATGTCGTTCAACTCCTGGGGTCCGTTCTTCGTACGTTGCTAACTCAGTTAGCTGGATTTGATTATTGCCGATTTGGCATGATCTTGGATTGTTTGGTTCTTCGACGCTCATGCTGGACTTGCTGTCATAGCAACAGGTCCCTAAAATCAAACCTGCTCGGGAGCAGCTTATTTCATGTAAATAGGATTAGATTGCATCTTGAGGTGATACTTAAAATCTGTCGCAGCCACTGCTACTTTATTACAAGAGTTCATTACTGAACCAGGGGCAATAATAATTTTAAATAATAATAATAATAATATAAAAATGTATTTGAAAATAATATTATAATGTTGTGTATAATACTATAGACACAGCCACTTGACTGAGAGATTTATTTGTGATGTAATAATTACTTTATAATGTTATTGCAGTCTTACACACATGCTGTACAGTTAATCTGAGCCGTGCATTAATTTGAGTGATGACGGATATTATGGGAGTGTCTTGATACGGCACAGGAGATGCAGAGAACTTGATCTTGACCCTTAAGAAACTTTAATTAATACTGTCACGTAACAAATCTGCTTCAAATTGAATTAAAAATTAAATGAATTGCTAATTACAACATTGAAATAAAAACGTCAAGGGTGTAAAAATACTATAAAATCGTGAATATAAATAATTGGGAATCACGTTTAAAAATAACAGTGCACATTTCATTTATCTATTATAACTTTTATGTTGTTTTGGTTGTTTCCTTATAAGGTCCAGAAATTCGTGTTTTTTTGTTTGTTGTTTTTTGTTTGTTTTTAATTCGTCAGGTTTTTTGCCAGGTGTCTTTTTAATTATATGATGTCATTACGTTGCTGTCTTGCCGCCAGCCAATCGCTGCATTGCTGATCGTAGTTTCGAGTTTCAATACATCTGCCCTCTTCAGGGAACACAGGAACACGCAGTAATCTCAGACAACTTAATCCAGATGTTTTAATCCAATCCGCAAATTCATTTGAAGAACCAAATTAGCCAGAGATCAGTTATCACAATTAGAAGGTCTGGGATCTGTCAAATCATCTCAGATTTATTAAGCGAGGTATGAAGAACGGACCCCTGGTCTCGGCGAGTATCGTAGTAAACATAAGAGAATGTAAACAGCTGAGAAAGTAAACACGTGTACAGTATCAGTATATTGCATTAGGTCTTAAAGTAACAGAAGCCTTATATTTCTGCTGCCATCTGTTTTTAATGTAGAAAAAAATGAAGACTATCCAGTGTTATTTTACATTTGCTTACTGTATTCAGTGTCTCTACCTGAAAACTACAGTTACTTATCTTTAATGTTTTACATTTATAGCCTATTAGTTAGGCTAGTAGTTTTAGCTGTGGTGTCAAAACTGGAATGGAGAATTGTGAATTTTCACTGGTATCTAAAATTTTGGTGTCATAACTGGCTGTTTTTGTAAAAACAGTTTCATGGCCGGTAAAAAAGATTTATGGCTGGTACATTTTCTTTTTTAAGAAATATGAAGTATTGAAATTATTATTTATTTTAATGTACATGTCATGCAACACACTTCTGCAATCTCATCTATTTCTTAACGCAACAAAAGTGTACAAAAAACATTTTTTAATTTTTTATGGCTGGTAAATTTTCTTAATTCACCGGCCATTGGCAGAAATGTATTTTAAAAAAATATAAATTATTTAAATTATTATTTATTTTAATTCATGTCACGCAACACACTTCTGCAATCTCATCTATTTCTTAACGCAACAAGTTTAATTAATTAATAATTTTTTTTAAATAAGTAATTATTACTACAAATAGAAGTAAGCATGACCGTGAGAAGAGTTGTTTTGTTTGTTTGTTTTTTTGCAAATCCTCTTTTGAGAAAAGTAACTTGAATTTTCTGTTATATCTGATTTACTGCTTTCAATCTGCATCCCCAAAAAAAGACCCCCTAGCTGGAATTGTCCCACAATCAAGAATAGTGTTGTGGCTAATGCTCTGAGGGCACATGACAGGGAAAATCAGATCAGAGTCGACTAACACTGAAGCCCCCGCATGGGGAATCAGATTTTGGAAGTTTAAGAGTTTACCACAGAACTGAAGTTTGTGTTACATGTAGTGATGATAGCTGCTAAATTTCATCCATTTGTAGCAGGAGCCTTTATGATGAGGTCTGTAACCGCTGAAAATTCCCCTCGTCTGATGACTCTTGATTCAGGGTTGATTTCTGAGGAGGCTTGAGTTTGAGTTCAATCTCTGGCTGCCTAGAAAATGAGAAAATGAGTCAGAAAGCCCAAACAATAATTTAGGTTGGGATCACATGCTCTGGTGTCAGATGAATATCATGAAATATCTAGAATGGAAGCAGTAGAAACTGGACGTTTGAGATCATAAAGCCACAATCGGGGGGTCAGCAGTCTCACGCAGAAATACTTCTGACTTAGCATAAAATCTGGTCCAGTTTGCATCTGATTCTGGTCAAGAACAGCACATTTAAAGAGGAAGAGACATCTTGATGGCATGACAAATGGCCAGACACTTTCAGTGAATTCAACTGAAATACAAAAACACAATAACAAACCAGCGAGGAAAAATTCAATATTCAACCTACGACTGGTAGTAATTACAATTGCACTGTACACTTAAAATATAATATTATTAATTACAAGAAAATAAAAAAAATAAAGTAACACTATAAATTAAAAGTGTGGGATAAATTCACATTGTGAGATATAAAGTTACATGGAAAAATCTTAATTGTGAGAAAATCACTGAACAAATCACTTTTTTAACTCTGTAGCAGAAACAGGCTTCAATAAATATTAGAATAAATATTAGAGACATGTTTATTATGAATAATAATCTTGGTTTGTGTTCATCAAGTTCTAAATAAAAAGAAAAAAAAATAAGTTGAAGTATCTTTAATTTGTCAAAGTTTTGCATTCACTGGATTATTCAAAAATAGGCATTACCACATTATTTAATATATAAAGTTATTTAATAAATGTATTTATTTCGACAGTATTTAGAAGATTTTCTTTAAAGAAAATACTTTTATTCAGCAAGGATGCATTAAACTGATCAAAAGTGACATCAAAGACATTTATAATGTTACAAAAGATTCCTATTTCAAATAAATGCTGTTTTGAACTTTCTATTCATTAAAGAATCCTGAAAGTAAAAGCAGCACAACTGTTTCCAACATTGATAATAATCAGAAATGTTTCATCATATTAGACTGATTTCTGAAGGATCATGTGACACTGAAGACTGGAGTAATGATGCTGAAAATTCAGCTTTGATCACAGGAATAAATTACACTTTACAATATATTCAAATAGAAAAACTTATTTCACAATATTACGTTTTTTACTGAATTTTTGATCAAATAAATGTACAGTAGTGTAGGCATTATCATTTTATTTAATATATAAACTAGTGCTTTCAAATCGATTAATCGCGATTAATCGCATCCAAAATAAAAGTTTGTTTACATAATATATGTGTGTAATGTGTATAATTATTATGTATATATAAATACACACTCATTCATGTATATATTTAAGAAATATTTGCATGTATATACTATATATATATTTATATAATATATATTATACATAAATATAATTATTTTATATATAAATATAACACATTTTTCTTAAATATATACATGCATGTGTATTCAAATATACATAATTATACACATTACACACACATATATTATGTAAACAAACTTTTATTTTGGATGCGATTAATCGCGATTAATCGATTTGAAAGCACTAATATAAACATTATTTAATAAAAACAAACGTGTTATGATGCTCGTATCATGATATATCAATTTGGTTGTACCACCCACCCCTAAACCATGTAAACTAAACCTAAAGGCACATTGTATTATTTGTCACAGTTAACTTATGACCCCACCACCAGCATCTGAATCGTTGTTAACTCACAGAGCCTTTATTACTAGTATGTCACCTCACTCTGTCAATCTCTGTACTTCCAGAGAGAGGCTGAAAGGCACCAAACACCTCAGCAACCAATGTAATTACTGCAGCTTGAGGTGTATAAACAGAGCTCCATCTCTGTGAAAGCTTCTATGAATCCGGGTAATTAAAGTGCCCCTGCTGCTTTTATTCAATCAGTGAGATGCCATTCCGACTTTCACAGGCGGCGATCAGAGGGGAAGGAGAGTTCGCCTTCACTTGTAAACGCTGATGTGAAACACTGCGGATGTAATTGGATGATGCTTGCAAATGGTGTGTGGCAATGACCATAATACTGACCTATCGTTTGATTGCATGCAGGCTCATTTAAAGATGCCAAAGATGCACGAGAGGTGATTCCAGTACAGACACTAATCTAAGACACTAATCAAATATCTTGATGGATTCCTAGCAACAACAAAAAAAACAATCCAATCCCTTATTTGCTTAGCTCATAATCACACATATTTGCAGTAAATTACATTTCTGTGAGGTGTGTGTGTGTGGCGGGCGCATAATGGGCGGTCAGGGACATAAACTGAGGCTTAAAAGAGTTTTTTTCCCCCCTCCTGTTCTGATTCAAGGAATAGTTCATCATCTAAACATTGCAGTTTTGTCATTATTTATGTTACCTCAAGCAGTTTAACTGTCTTCAACATTGATATTAATAAGAAATACTTGTTGAGCAGAAAATCATCATATTAGAATGATTTCTGAAGGATCATGTGACACTGAAGACTGGAGTAATGATGCTGAAAATTCAGCTTTGATCACAGTAATAAATTACATTTTAACATACAGTGGGGAGAACAAGTATTTGATACACTGCCGATTTTGCAGGTTTGCCCACTTACAAAGCATGTAGAAGTCTGTAATTTTTATCATAGGTACTCTTCAACTGTGAGTGATGGAATCTAAAACAAAAATCCAGAAAATCACATTGTATGATTTTTAAGTAATTAATTTGCATTTTATTGCATGACATAAGTATTTGATACATCAGAAAAGCAGAACTTAATATTTGGTACAGAAACCTTTGTTTGCAATTACAGAGATCATACGTTTCCTGTAGTTCTTGACCAGGTTTGCACACACTGCAGCAGGGATTTTGGCCCACTCCTCCATACAGACCTTCTCCAGATCCTTCAGGTTTCGGGGCTGTCGCTGGGCAATACGGACTTTCAGCTCCCTCCAAAGATTTTCTATTGGGTTCAGGTCTGGAGACTGGCTAGGCCACTCCAGGACCTTGAGATGCTTCTTACGGAGCCACTCCTTAGTTGCCCTGGCTGTGTGTTTCAGGTCGTTGTCATGCTGGAAGACCCAGCCACGACCCATCTTCAGTGCTCTTACTCATCCTTCTTCTTCCTCCAAACACGGCGAGTGGAGTTTTTAGACCAAAAAGCTCTATTTTTGTCTCATCAGACCACATGACCTTCTCCCATTCCTCCTCTGGATCATCCAGATGGTCATTGGCAAACTTCAGACGGGCCTGGACATGCGCTGGCTTGAGCAGGGGGACCTTGCGTGCACTGCAGGATTTTAATCCATGACGGCGTAGTGTGTTACTAATGGTTTTCTTTGAGACTGTGGTCCCAGCTCTCTTCAGGTCATTAACCAGGTCCTGCCGTGTAGTTCTGGGCTGATCCCTCACCTTCCTCATGATCATTGATGCCCCACGAGGTGAGATCTTGCATGGTGCCCTAGACCGAGGGAGATTGACCGTCATCTTGAACTTCTTCCATTTTCTAATAATTGCGCCAACAGTTGTTGCCTTCTCACCAAGCTGCTTGCCTATTGTCCTGTAGCCCATCCCAGCCTTGTGCAGGTCTACAATTTTATCCCTGATGTCCTTACACAGCTCTCTGGTCTTGGCCATTGTGGAGAGGTTGGGGTCTGTTTGATTGAGTGTGTGGACAGGTGTCTTTTATACAGGTAACGAGTTCAAACAGGTGCAGTTAATACAGGTAATGAGTGGAGAACAGGAGGGCTTCTTAAAGAAAAACTAACAGGTCTGTGAGAGCCGGAATTCTTACTGGTTGGTAGGTGATCAAATACTTAAGTCATACAATAAAATGCAAATTAATTATTTAAAAATCATACAATGTGATTTTCTGGATTTTTGTACACTCAAAGTTGAAGTGTACCTATGATAAAAATTACAGACCTCTACATGCTTTGTAAGTAGGAAAACCTGCAAAATCGGCAGTGTATCAAATACTTGTTCTCCCCACTGTATATTCACATAGAAAATAGTTATTTTAAATTGTATTCATATTTTACAATATTACTGTTTTTATCGTATTTTTGATCAAATAAATGCAGCCTTGGTGAGCAGAAGAGACTCAAAAACATTAAAAAATATCCCCAAACTTTTAATCTTATAGTGCACTATTTACATTCTTCCCAGAAACACAAAGATATTAGGCGGAATGTCTTAATTGTTGTTGAAAGTGGATATATTCCACTCGTCATTTAACATTAAAATATTCCAACATTGGAAATAATAACTCGCTATGTCAGATTCAGTGAGTTCATTCATTAAAGGATTCCTCAGACTGATTCAGACACTTGAGTTGAGTTTGTGAATCGTTTTGAATGATTCATTAAAAGAACCAGTTCAACAGAATTATTTGTTTATGAATCAGACTACACTGTTTGCACTGTATATTTTTGATTCACTACAAATAATCTGTTCATAAAAGTCGTTTGCTTCTGAATCATACTGCATCGATCGTGCTATATGTTATTGCATGTAACCTGCAGACAACTCACTACTCACTCACTGTCATTATTTTATGTCACGTGTGTGATCGAGATGCATCAAGTTTTTAAAATAATGTGAAATTTATGAGCTATGCCATATAAATTACCTCTATGGAAAACAGAAGCTCAGTTATTTTGTCAAAAATTACAGAAAAAAGAGTAATGCAGGTTTGGAATGATATGTGTGTGGATAAATTGAATTTTTGGTGAAAGATTCCTTTAAATCTTCATCCTTCCCTTGGGTCATTTTGACCCGAAACTAATAAAAAAAAAAAATTGGTCACTGGAGTGGTCCAAGACCTCAGGACTTGAACCACGAATACACACAAAAAATGTACTGGATTCGAGGAGTTTATGTGGTTGTTATAAAAAAAGTAACGAATCCTTCCCCCATGGGTCAATTTGACCCCTTTAGGAATGAATGAAATGTGGGGAATGCTTCAGTATACATAGAAAAACCTAAAAAATGCTCAAAATTAAAACTAAAAATGTTAAATTTTTACCAAAAAATGATTTTATAATGTCTACATGAGTATCTGAATGCATAAGAGATAAACTCAAGAACTGACTTTAGGACCCAGCGGAAGAGTGCATATGCTCCATATAGATCTATAAGGCCATCTGGTGGTAAAAGTCATGAAATATCATGTTATAATATTTTTTTCCCACAAAAGGTCAGCAGAGACACCCAAATTGACCCAATGTGAAATATATTTTGAGCTGATTTGAGCTGGTTATTGCATGTATTGGAGAGCTATTTTGCTTAAATTATATTATCTATTGATCAAATCTAGTCATTTAAACGTAAATGAAATAAAAAAATAATAAAAAATCTCCAAAAATCATGCACTTTGATCTTTGAAACTTTGAGGCTGCATGAAAGGGAATATCTGAAAAAGCATAAAAGGGGCACTTTAATTGTGGTTCTTGCTTTCAGCAATGAAATTAAGTAAATGATGAATCACCAAAGCAACAGTGACAAACTGTCCGACGTGCTATCAGTAGTTAAAGACGGTGCATTACTCTACAGAAAGATATTTTAATGGGAGCGAGTGCGTTTCGCACCAATCATTGACAGGAGAGGTCACGTCTAATAGACCTCAGAAACTGAGGGGGAAATGCATAAAAATATATAAAAACTCTGCATCCTCTGAAAAGGGACTGATGGAATATGAGAGCTCAGATCTATATGGCTTTGAAGTAACAAGCGGTTTTAAATGTGAAGTCTGAGATGTCTGTACAGGCCATGACTCAAGATGAATTTCCAGCTATGGCATCATCAACTAACTGAGGCTGAAGAATAACCTTAATCCTCCTTACAGACACCAGGAAAAAAAGAATAAGGACAGAGATTTACCCAAGCGAGACTCTGGGTGCGGAGGTTTTCCAATATGGATGACTTCTGTGTACGAGAGAGGGGCTGGAGGGAGATGAAAAAGAGAAATGCAAGACAAACCATCCTCCTTAATGCTGCTCAATTGAACATCTACAAGAAATATGTTCATACCTGGAGGCCTTTACATAATAAAGGTCCCAGACCTGGTACATTTTAGGTTGGTGACTTACTTATAGCCTCACAAATCATCCTGTTTACCCATAATGCTAGGCTGGCAATGGATCTGTTTAGTGAGCTGGTTAAGATGGATATCTCATATGGGCAAAGTCTAAGGCAGTATTGCATGTATCCTTTCAGAATAAGGCAATCCCAGATCACAACCAGTCACATCACGCAAAAGTTTTGTGTTTAGCCTGGACAAATTGCTTGTGGCTGGAAACTTCTGGTTAGGCACATGATGCCAGTCCTGTTCAACACATTTTAGCATTCAATTTCCCCTTAAATAATCACATAAAATGCATAAAAACTCAGCTGGACCTGCACATAAAGTGATGCTTAAAAGTTTGTGAACCCTTAAGAATTTTCTGCATTTCAAAATTAATTTGAAATACACTGACATCATATTTTTATCTCCTAGTCCTATTGCTAAAAGAGAACCTAATCCTCAGAAATCTATTTTGGCGATGGCAAAAGTCCACAACGCTGCCTGAATAACCTTCCACAAAATATGTGAAAAACCTCACAATACAGTACATTTACTTGAAAATCAACACTATATTAATAATTGCTTTCAGAGAATACAAGTGAATTTTGTATAAACCAGTTAAAAAACAAGTGAAAAATGTAACAAAACACACTTATGCTCAATGCAATATATGAAAGCAAGTCTCAATATCTTATGCATTTTTCCTTCTTTGTAAATTTATCTTGTTTTGAGGATTTTTAGATATTTTCATTGTTTTATGATTGGTTCTTGCAGAAGATCAAACGTGCTGCGTAACACACGAGAATGAACCTCATTGGTTCTTGCTGAAGCTCAAACGTGCTGCGTAACACACGAGAATGAGCCTCATTGGTTCTTGCAGAAGCTCAAACGTGCTGCGTAACACGAGAATGAACCTGATTGGTTCTTGCAGAAGCTCAAACGTGCTGCGTAACACGAGAATGAACCTCATTGGTTCTTGCAGAAGCTCAAACGTGCTGCGTAACACACGAGAATGAACCTCATTGGTTCTTGCAGAAGCTCAAACGTGCTGCGTAACACGAGAATGAACCTCATTGGTTCTTGCAGAAGCTCAAACGTGCTGCGTAACACGAGAATGAACCTCATTGGTTCTTGCAGAAGCTCAAACGTGCTGCGTAACACGAGAATGAACCTCATTGGTTCTAGCGGAAGCTCAAACGTGCTGCGTAACACGAGAATGAACCTCATTGGTTCTAGCGGAAGCTCAAACGTGCTGCGTAACACGAGAATGAACCTCATTGGTTTTTGCAGAAGCTCAAACGTGCTGCGTAACACGAGAATGAACCTCATTGGTTCTAGCGGAAGATCAAACGTGCTGCGTAACACGAGAATGAACCTCATTGGTTCTTGCAGAAGCTCAAACGTGCTGCGTAACACGAGAATGAACCTCATTGGTTCTTGCAGAAGCTCAAACGTGCTGCGTAACACGAGAATGAACCTCATTGGTTCTTGCTGAAGCTCAAACGTGCTGCGGTACACGAGAATGAACCTCATTGGTTCTTTCTGAAGCTCAAACGTGCTGCGTAACACGAAAATGAACCTCACTGGTTCTTGCAGAAGCTCAAACGTGCTGCGTAACACATGAGAATGAACCTCATTGGTTCTTGCTGAAGCTCAAACGTGCTGCGTAACACGAGAATGAACCTCATTGGTTCTTGCAGAAGCTCAAACGTGCTGCGTAACACGAGAATGAACCTTACTGGTTCTTGAGGAAGCTCAAATGTGCTGCGTAACACAAGAATGAACCTCATCGGTTCTTGAGGAAGCTCAAATGTGCTGCGTAACACGAGAATGAACCTCATTGGTTCTTGCTGAAGCTCAAACGTGCTGCGTAACACGAGAATGAACCTCACTGGTTCTTGCAGAAGATCAAACGTGATGCGTAACACACGAGAATGAACCTCATTGGTTCTTGCAGAAGCTCAAACGTGATGCGTAACATGAGAATAAACCGCACTGGTTCTTGCTGAAGCTCAAACGTGCTGCGTAACACACAAGAATGAACCTCATTGGTTCTTGAGGAAGCCCAAACGTTCTGCGTAACACACAAGAATGAACCTCATTGGTTCTTGCTGAAGCTCAAATGTGCTGCATAACACGAGAATGAACCTCATTGGTTCTTGCAGAAGATCAAACGTGATGCGTAACACACGAGAATGAACCTCATTGGTTCTTGCAGAAGCTCAAACGTGATGCGTAACATGAGAATAAACCGCATTGGTTCTTGAGGAAGCTCAAACGTGCTGCATAACACACAAGAATGAACCTCATTGGTTCTTGAGGAAGCTCAAACGTTCTGCGTAACACACAAGAATGAACCTCATTGGTTCTTGCTGAAGCTCAAACGTGCTGCGTAACACACGTGAATGAACCTCATTAGTTCTTGAGGAAGCTCAAACGTGCTGCGTAACACAAGAATGAACCTCATTGGTTCTTGCAGAAGATCAAACGTGCTGCATAACACGAGAATGAACCTCATTGGTTCTTGCAGAAGCTCAAACGTGCTGCGTAACACGAGAATGAACCTCATTGGTTCTTGCAGAAGCTCAAACGTGCTGCGTAACACGAGAATGAACCTCATTGGTTCTTGCAGAAGCTCAAACGTGCTGCGTAACACGAGAATGAACCTCATTGGTTCTTGCAGAAGCTCAAACGTGCTGCGTAACACGAGAATGAACCTCATTGGTTCTTGCAGAAGCTCAAACGTGCTGCGTAACACGAGAATGAACCTCATTGGTTCTTGCTGAAGCTCAAACGTGCTGCGGTACACGAGAATGAACCTCATTGGTTCTTTCTGAAGCTCAAACGTGCTGCGTAACACGAGAATGAACCTCACTGGTTCTTGCAGAAGCTCAAACGTGCTGCGTAACACATGAGAATGAACCTCATTGGTTCTTGCTGAAGCTCAAACGTGCTGCGTAACACGAGAATGAACCTCATTGGTTCTTGCAGAAGCTCAAACGTGCTGCGTAACACGAGAATGAACCTTACTGGTTCTTGAGGAAGCTCAAATGTGCTGCGTAACACAAGAATGAACCTCACTGGTTCTTGAGGAAGCTCAAATGTGCTGCGTAACACGAGAATGAACCTCATTGGTTCTTGCTGAAGCTCAAACGTGCTGCGTAACACGAGAATGAACCTCACTGGTTCTTGCAGAAGATCAAACGTGATGCGTAACACACGAGAATGAACCTCATTGGTTCTTGCAGAAGCTCAAACGTGATGCGTAACATGAGAATAAACCGCATTGGTTCTTGCTGAAGCTCAAACGTGCTGCGTAACACACAAGAATGAACCTCATTGGTTCTTGAGGAAGCCCAAACGTTCTGCGTAACACACAAGAATGAACCTCATTGGTTCTTGCTGAAGCTCAAATGTGCTGCATAACACGAGAATGAACCTCATTGGTTCTTGCAGAAGATCAAACGTGATGCGTAACACACGAGAATGAACCTCATTGGTTCTTGCAGAAGCTCAAATGTGATGCGTAACATGAGAATAAACCGCATTGGTTCTTGAGGAAGCTCAAACGTGCTGCATAACACACAAGAATGAACCTCATTGGTTCTTGAGGAAGCTCAAACGTTCTGCGTAACACACAAGAATGAACCTCATTGGTTCTTACTGAAGCTCAAACGTGCTGCGTAACACACGTAAATGAACCTCATTAGTTCTTGAGGAAGCTCAAACGTGCTGCGTAACACAAGAATGAACCTCATTGGTTCTTGCTGAAGCTCAAACGTGCTGCGTAACACAAGAATGAACCTCATTGGTTCTTGCTGAAGCTCAAACGTGATGTGTAACATGAGAATGAACCTCATTGGTTCTTGCAGAAGATCAAATGTGCTGCGTAACACACATGAATGAACCTCATTGGTTCTTGCAGAAGATCAAACGTGATGCGTAACACACGAGAATGAACCTCATTGGTTCTTGCAGAAGCTCAAACGTGATGCGTAACATGAGAATAAACCGCACTGGTTCTTGAGGAAGCTCAAACGTGCTGCATAACACACAAGAATGAACCTCATTGGTTCTTGAGGAAGCTCAAACGTTCTGCGTAACACACAAGAATGAACCTTATTGGTTCTTACTGAAGCTCAAACGTGCTGCGTAACACACGTGAATGAACCTCATTAGTTCTTGAGGAAGCTCAAACGTGCTGCATAACACAAGAATGAACCTCATTGGTTCTTGCTGAAGCTCAAACGTGCTGCGTAACACGAGAATGAACCTCACTGGTTCTTGCTGAAGCTCAAACGTGATGTGTAACATGAGAATGAACCTCATTGGTTCTTGCAGAAGATCAAATGTGCTGCGTAACACACATGAATGAACCTCATTGGTTCTTGCAGAAGATCAAACGTGCTGCGTAACATGAGAATGAACCTCATTGGTTCTTGCGGAAGATCAAATGTGCTGCGTAACACATAATGAACCTCATTGGTTCTTGCAGAAGCTCAAACGTGATGCATAACATGAGAATGAACCTCATTGGTTCTTGCTGAAGATCAAACGTGCTGCCTAACACGAGAATGAACCTCATTGGTTCTTGCAGAAGATCAAACGTGATGCGTAACACACGAGAATGAACCTCATTGGTTCTTGCAGAAGATCAAACGTGATGCGTAACATGAGAATGAACCTCATTGGTTCTTGCAAAAGCTCAAACGTGATGCGTAACACACAAGAATGAACCTCATTGGTTCTTGTGGAAGCTCAAACGTCCTGCATAACACGAGAATGAATCTCATTGGTTCTTGCAGAAGCTGAAACGTGCTGCGTAACACGAGAATGAACCTCATTGGTTCTTGCAGAAGCTCAAACGTGCTGTGTAACGCAAGAATGAACCTCATTGATTCTTGCTGAAGCTCAAACGTGCTGCGTAACGCAAGAATGAACCTCACTGGTTCTTGCTGAAGCTCAAACGTGATGCGTAACACACGAGAATGAACCTCATTGGTTCTTGCAGAAGCTCAAACGTAATGCGTAACATGAGAATGAACCTCATTGGTTCTTGCTGAAGCTCAAACGTGCTGTGTAACACACAAGAATGAACTTCATTGGTTCTTGTGGAAGCTCAAACGTGATGCATAACACGAGAATGAACCTCATTGGTTCTTGCAGAAGTTCAAACGTGCTGCGTAACACGAAAAGGAACCTCACTGGTTCTTGAGGAAGCTCAAATGTGCTGCGTAACACGAAAATGAACCTCATTGGTTCTTGCAGAAGCTCGAATGTGATGCGTAACATGAGAATGAACCTCAATGGTTCTTGCTGAAGCTCAAACGTGCTGCGTAACACACAAGAATGAACCTCATTGGTTCTAGCAGAAGCTCAAGCGTGCTGCGTAACACACGAAAATGAACCTCATTGGTTCTTCCAGAAGCTCAAACGTGCTGCGTAACACGAGAATGAATTTTATTGGTTCTAGAAGAAGCTCAAACGTGCTGCGTAACACGAGAATGAACCTCATTGGTTCTTGCAGAAGATCAAAGGTGATGCGTAACACGAGAATGAACCTCATTGGTTCTTGCAGAAGCTCAAACGTGATGTGTAACACGAGAATGAACCTCATTGGTTCTTGCAGAAGCTCAAACGTGATGCATAACATGAGAATGAACCTCATTGGTTCTTGCAGAAGCTCAAACGTGATGTGTAACACGAGAATGAACCTCATTGGTTCTTGCAGAAGCTCAAACGTGATGTGTAACACGAGAATGAACCTCATTGGTTCTAGCAGAAGCTCAAACGTGCTGCGTAACACACGAGAATGAACCTCACTTGTTCTCACACATCATGAACATGCCTGAGCTTCCGTTTGCCACAACTGATGTGTGAGTTGATGAATGTTTATATGTGAATAAAAGCCTAAATGAAGAACACCTTCACTGGCATCACTCTGCAGCAACAAATAACGATTCTCTTATTATTCTCTCCCGACCGCATTAGCGAGAACACTGGCTCGCACAACAGCATATGCACACTGACATGAACACAAATAATTATTACAAATATCACACCTCCCCGAGGACAAGCTTAAGCCAACTGCACTCCGCTGCTGATGATGAAGTTCTCATTATGTTTGCAACTCAATTGAATGACCTCAGTAGGTCCTGGCTGATTACCAAGTACCGATAAGAGGCCGGAGAGCAACACAGAGGTATTTATAACCCGCATTCATGAGTGCAAAACACACACCATAGGCTCATACAGACTGTTATGCGCACCAAACTAATCTGGCCAGACGGCCGATTCATTCAGAGCTGGATACTGCCTCCACTATATTTATCAGGGAAAGCATGTGATAATATATGCAGATGTACAGGGTTTGCCGTTTGGCCCCCTCGGACAATGCATTAGTGATGAACGCACCGGCATGACCTCATTCTGTATGACTGCCGTAGCTGGACTTTCTCATAAAGCTTCTGGATAAAGACACAGCAACACATGCATGACTCATTTCTATTCTGAAAGCCGTCGACCAGAACGGGAAGACGAAGATTGCATCGAATCGTGTATTCTTGGAGAAAAGTCATGGCTCCAATCTGACTCTTCTTGATTGCCCCTATCAGATGCTTATCCTCTTTCATGAATAGATATTACATTACTTGGGCGAGACCCAGAGGGGATCTTTTGCAATTCCTTTTCATATTCACTTTCTTCTACAAGGCCCATTTACTTATAAATGACTGTGAAAAAGGGATCAAGGGAACTCTCGGTGCATTTGTATTCCGCGATGGAAACGCTGCTTCTGCATGACGTGACTCTATCAAAACGCTTCACAGGCATACCGGTGGTCTATTGCTTCAACAAGCTGTTAACGAGGGCAAAGTGTATGTGGCGCTGCTTGCGGGACGCTGATCAATTTCAATCATCCAGATTCACCAGCAATGAGGTATAACACCTGGAGAAAACCATCCGTTTGTATCTGTTCAACTCAATGGCAGCTGTTTAACACGACCCTACGGAAGAACGTGACCTGCATGACGCCATCTGTGCTGCTCATAGTGGGAAAGTCCTAAGGCGTTTTTTTCAATACCAAGTATGCAAAGTTCGAACTTGCATCCTTGGTAGTTCGGACTTGCCAAGTTCGACTCTGAAGAATGAACTCCCGAGGACGCAAGTCCGGTAATTCTGCGAATGGAACAGCAGCGCTCTTGATAGTGTCACTCGCTCGCTCTGGCTACTCCAGTTATCTCTGTATGTATATTTTAGGCAACAATAAAATGAAATATGTTATAAAACTTCACTCTGCCTCTTTTTGTTTTCATTTAAAACATTACTTAAAAATGAATAGCCACACAAATGTGGTTCAGGCAAAGCGTATATTGATTATCTTCACTGCATGTATATTTATAACAAAACGAAATATAAAACACAACCCATTATATTAAACAATAAATATTAATATGTTGTTCATGTGCATATGTACTCTGATTATCTTCACTGTAATAAAATGAAATATGACAAAACACAACCCTGTCTCTTTTTGTTAAATGTCAGTTTTAATGATCAATAATAGCCATTATAAAGTATAATGTATAAAGTATAAAGTAAGCTATACAATAATAAATAAAGCAAACAATTCAGTCAAATCTACAATGTCAACGCTCTAGTAGGCTACATCGATAAAGTTAAATAGCCTAAATATATATATATATACACTCACCTAAAGGATTATTAGGAACACCTGTTCAATTTCTCATTAATGCAATTATCTAATCAACCAATCACATGGCAGTTGCTTCAATGCATTTAGGGGTGTGGTCCTGGTCAAGACAATCTCCTGAACTCCAAACTGAATGTCAGAATGGGAAAGAAAGGTGATTTAAGCAATTTTGAGCGTGGCATGGTTGTTGGTGCCAGACGGGCCGGTCTGAGTATTTCACAATCTGCTCAGTTACTGGGATTGTCACGCACAACCGTTTCTAGAGTTTACAAAGAATGGTGTGAAAAGGGAAAAACATCCAGTATGCGGCAGTCCTGTGGGCGAAAATGCCTTGTTGATGCTAGAGGTCAGAGGAGAATGGGCCGACTGATTCAAGCTGATAGAAGAGCAACTTTGACTGAAATAACCACTCGTTACAACCGAGGTATGCAGCAAAGCATTTGTGAAGCCACAACACGCACAACCTTGAGGCGGATGGGCTACAACAGCAGAAGACCCCACCGGGTACCACTCATCTCCACTACAAATAGGAAAAAGAGGCTACAATTTGCACGAGCTCACCAAAATTAGACAGTTGAAGACTGGAAAAATGTTGCCTGGTCTGATGAGTCTCGATTTCTGTTGAGACATTCAGATGGTAGAGTCAGAATTTGGCGTAAACAGAATGAGAACATGGATCCATCATGCCTTGTTACCACTGTGCAGGCTGGTGGTGGTGGTGTAATGGTGTGGGGGATGTTTTCTTGGCACACTTTAGGCCCCTTAGTGCCAATTGGGCATCGTTTAAATGCCACGGCCTACCTGAGCATTGTTTCTGACCATGTCCATCCCTTTATGACCACCATGTACCCATCCTCTGATGGCTACTTCCAGCAGGATAATGCACCATGTCACAAAGCTCGAATCATTTCAAATTGGTTTCTTGAACATGACAATGAGTTCACTGTACTAAAATGGCCCCCACAGTCACCAGATCTCAACCCAATAGAGCATCTTTGGGATGTGGTGGAACGGGAGCTTCGTGCCCTGGATGTGCATCCCACAAATCTCCATCAACTGCAAGATGCTATCCTATCAATATGGGCCAACATTTCTAAAGAATGCTTTTAGCACCTTGTTGAATCAATGCCACGTAGAATTAAGGCAGTTCTGAAGGCGAAAGGGGGTCAAACACAGTATTAGTATGGTGTTCCTAATAATCCTTTAGGTGAGTGTATATATATATATTATGAAACTTCACTTTGCCCTCAGCCAAAACGATTTGCCAGGAAACAAATTCTAGACTCATGAGACCAAAGATCGCTCGTTAGATCTACACAAGATGAATCATACCTCATGTTTAACCACTACAGAGACCAGAGCCAGCGACAAAGGTCAGAAGGACTAGCCGAGGAAAGGCTGCTCTCGGCGGGGTTAACGAGCGCTGAGCGCCGGTCATCGCCTGGATCTCACAACTCCGAAAACGGCAGATCAAATTTTCAAATAGGCACTCTCTTTATCAATAAACCACAGATTTGAGCTTTAAACTACATTCTCGCCTAAAAAACTCTTAAAACTACATTTCGTGATAACAGTAGTATTTTTAAATACGCGGGTTTCTCCTCTGCTGTTGACGCTTGCTGGTTGGTGCGAGATGCATTCTGGGATACCTGGCTGTCTCAAGTCCGCTCAAATCACCTCCTGATGCATCCTTGATAAAAGGAGCGGCTCAAGAACACATCCGGGGATTTGAACTGTACTTGGCTAGATGTGAAATTTGAATAGAGGGTATGCATCAACATCACTTTCCCGCTGGAACACGCCCCCTCAGCCGGACTGAGTGGCAGAAGAGCTGGTGCATGACTGGATTTAATAGGGGAAAATGCGAAAACGGGAGTAAAACAAACGATTATCGGTTTAAACTAAGGTTGGACTCGATATAGTGTTCCTTACAACTTACCAAAGATCCAGTGATCCATGGATATTGAGATGCAGCCAGGAATCGTGTTTCCTGACATTTATATGAGCCTGATTTCGACGCTGTGGAAATGCGTAAAGCAAATTCTCCTGTGAACATTTTATATAAATACAATATAGGTCGGTCTAAATCCGGGTGATCACTTATATTTTCACAAGTCCACAAGAACACAAGTACAGACAAGAACGCATATTGAGAAACGGCCCTAGTTCCCAGGAGGAACTTTTAACCGGAATGCCCCCTCAAGTCGGAGTTGCGACTGGGAAACTTGGGAGAAGCGCAAGAAACCGTCAACAAACTTCTGTTTGTCTGTGTCTCAATGCACACAGTACTATCCAACCTCTATCTGTGGACATGATACTTCAACATTATTTCTGCAAAATACCGCTTTTTTGTGTGTTTGTATTCCGAAAGAGCAAGCACAACAAAGGTTTGCCAGGACGAGTCCATCTTAGTTTTCTAATCAATGACCATGTGTACTGGAACGCACTTATTCCCAGCTACGATATCCTTCCTCCCGGTAAATGAGCATCAGTTCTGCTCACATTTATTTGAGCCAATCACCCGAGCCATGAATGACATGGGACTAAAGGGGGAAAATGACATCATGACAATGCTGATTGGCTTCTGGCACCACAAGGACACACCATCCCAAAACCTTTCTCTAGTTACTATCCTGAACTGAGACATCAGAGAGTAGACAAGGAAATATATATATATATATATATATATATATATATAAAAAAGAAAAGTCAATTTCACGCTTTTAAGAACAACAACAACAACAACAACAACAACAGAAAATCTGTTATGGGCAAAACATCTACTGACAAAAAAAGAATCATTCAGTTTTTTTTCCACCGAAGAGGACAACTTTTCATTATTCAACAAAACAGTGAAAACTTAAAGAATATGTAGGGTTTTTTTCATAAATAGTTTTTGACAGACTAAAGAGAAATGTTTTCACAGAAGTTCACATAACTTTTTAAACATAACATAATTTTTAGTTTTAAAGAAGGTTGTGACAAAAAAAGCAATCATCCGCTGCAATAGTTCTTTTTAATTTATTGTATAATCTGGGATAGCTTGCAATAAATTAATAAAATTCAATATAAAGATATACATTACCATTCAAATGTTTGGGGTCAGTGAATAAAAGTACTTTTATTCAGCAAAGACGCATTAAATAGAATAAAAGTGACAGTAAAGACATTTGAAATGGTATAAAAGATTTTCTATTTCAAATCAAATAAATGCTGTTCTTTTGAATTTTCTATTGTTTTTAATCTTGAGCAGCAAATCAGCATATTAGAATTATTAAGATAATATTCAAATAGAAAACATTTCACAATAATACTGTTGTAATTGGTATTTTTTACTGTTCCTGTTGGTATTTCTGATCAAAGAAATGCAGCCTTGGTGAGCATAAGAGGTATTTCAAAAACATTTTAACCAAATTTTTGAACGTTAATGAACATCCAAAGAGAGATATTATGAAACTCTTGTTCGCCAGCATGAACAATCCTAAACCAGTATGGAAAATCCTGCAGGTTTCATGCTGAAGAGCGAATGTTCTCTGCTGTTGATTCGGCTGTTTGAACTGTTTGTTTAAATCGTATTGCCTTTGGCATCATTAGAGAGAGTTTTCTAGGTCAGCGAGTGAATGTGCTTATGCATGCACCTCAAATCCCTCTCCTTGGAAATATAAACAAATCCACCTCACGTGTGGAAACGCACAGTTGTCAACTCTTCTCCTCTGTTTGCTCTGTAATTACCTGTTCAAAGTGCTGCATTTGCAAAAAAAAAAAAACACGCCAAATGCAAGCTGCATGAATGTGATTATTGTTACCTGTCCAGTGGCATCTTTACTCTTCCCTGGACTGTGAGGGGATCATTATTCATATTTTGACTTTCGTTTAACAGACATTTCTCTTGCTTGGTTGGATTTTTCCACTGAGTGTTTGCTTTCTCCCTGAAAAATACATACCTTAGTGTTTGGCCAGAATGAGGCATCTTAGAAATCAGCATAATTATGGAGGACCTGCTTTACTCATGAACATCAAGGTCTTTTAAACTCGCTGAGGATCCAGTAATGTCTAGGCACCAATCAGATGAAAATGCAGCATGTGTCTCCTGTAAAGAAACAAGAATCAGTCACAGCGCTCTGCCAAAACCGCATCTTTTTCATCATTTCTGTGCTTGTTTTTTTGGGGGGAAATCTGCTGATTTTTAAGTAATTTGATTTGAAGTGTTATTGCTGGGGAGAAGCTAACTAAATTTGGTGTTATTTTACCATAAATGAGACACTGATGACACACCAAGGCAATAATCAAACACGCTATTTTAAAATGTCCCCTCTGTCATATTTAGCACTGGAAAGTCTGATTCATTCAGAAGTGTACTGGTTTGTTCGGATGGTTCATATAAATTAAACAATTCACTGATGTGTGTCTCTGTGGCATTTTACCTCACTTTCATAGTGATATATTCAGTTAGATGCTGTTGTTCATCAGTATTCTTTCAGCTTAGTCACATATTAATGTTTTTGTCATATTTATCCAATCAAATGTTGCCATCCTATATATATATATATACACTCACCTAAAGGATTATTAGGAACACCTGTTCAATTTCTCATTAATGCAATTATCTAATCAACCAATCACATGGCAGTTGCTTCAATGCATTTAGGGGTGTGGTCCTGGTCAAGACAATCTCCTGAACTCCAAACTGAATGTCAGAATGGGAAAGAAAGGTGATTTAAGCAATTTTGAGCGTGGCATGGTTGTTGGTGCCAGACGGGCCGGTCTGAGTATTTCACAATCTGCTCAGTTACTGGGATTTTCACGCACAACCATTTCTAGAGTTTACAAAGAATGGTGTGAAAAGGGAAAAACATCCAGTATGCGGCAGTCCTGTGGGCGAAAATGCCTTGTTAATGCTAGAGGTCAGAGGAGAATGGGCCGACTGATTCAAGCTGATAGAAGAGCAACTTTGACTGAAATAACCACTCGTTACAACCGAGGTATGCAGCAAAGCATTTGTGAAGCCACAACACGCACAACCTTGAGGCGGATGGGCTACAACAGCAGAAGACCCCACCGGGTACCACTCATCTCCACTACAAATAGGAAAAAGAGGCTACAATTTGCACGAGCTCACCAAAATTGGACAGTTGAAGACTGGAAAAATGTTGCCTGGTCTGATGAGTCTCGATTTCTGTTGAGACATTCAGATGGTAGAGTCAGAATTTGGCGTAAACAGAATGAGAACATGGATCCATCATGCCTTGTTACCACTGTGCAGGCTGGTGGTGGTGGTGTAATGGTGTGGGGGATGTTTTCTTGGCACACTTTAGGCCCCTTAGTGCCAATTGGGCATCGTTTAAATGCCACGGCCTACCTGAGCATTGTTTCTGACCATGTCCATCCCTTTATGACCACCATGTACCCATCCTCTGATGGCTACTTCCAGCAGGATAATGCACCATGTCACAAAGCTCGAATCATTTCAAATTGGTTTCTTGAACATGACAATGAGTTCGCTGTACTAAAATCACCAGTGACACAGTCACCAGATCTCAACCCAATAGAGCATCTTTGGGATGTGGTGGAACGGGAGCTTCGTGCCCTGGATGTGCATCCCACAAATCTCCATCAACTGCAAGATGCTATCCTATCAATATGGGCCAACATTTCTAAAGAATGCTTTCAGCACCTTGTTGAATCAATGCCACGTAGAATTAAGGCAGTTCTGAAGGCGAAAGGGGGTCAAACACAGTATTAGTATGGTGTTCCTAATAATCCTTTAGGTGAGTGTATATATATATATATATATATACAGTGCTGCTTGAAAGTTTTTGAACCCCTTGCAGAATCTGTGAAAATGTGAATAATTTTAACAAAATAAGAGAGATCATACAAAATGCATGTTATTTTTTATTTAGTACTGCCCTGAATAAGATATTTTACATAAAAAAGATTTTTACAGATAGTCCACCAGACAAAAAAATAGCTGAATTTATAAAAATGACCCTGTTCAAAAGTTTATGTACCCTTGATTCTCAATACTGTGTCGTTCCCTGGATGACCCACGGCTGTTTTTTGTTTTGTGATGGTTGTTCATGAGTCCCTTGTTTGTCCAACGCTATCTCACGACCAATTCGTACGTATTTGTACGAGGTGGCTAATTCGTACGATTTGTCTAAACCGCAGTGACGGGTAGCTTTAGGGCGGGGTTTGAGGTTAGGTCATTTGTACGAAATCATACAAATTGGGCAATTCGTCAAATACGTACGATTTAGCAAAAATCATACGAATTCGAATTTGTACAGGGGGTGAAAACTTTTTGAATTTGAAGATCAAGGTCAATTTTCCTTAATATGTCTTCCGGGAAACATGTAAGTATCTCCTGTTGCTTCTGAAGGGCAGTACTAAATGAAAAATATATATATATATTTAAACAAAATATATATATAATCTTCATCCTGTTCAAAAGTTTTCACCCCCGGCTCTTAATGCATCATGTTTCCTTCTGGAGCATCAGTGAATGTCTGAACCTTTTTTAATAGTTGTGTTTGAGTCCCTCAATTGTCCTCGGTGTGAAAAGATGGATCTCAAAATCATACAGTCACTGCTGGAGAGGGTTCAAATATGCAAAAGATGCTGGAAAACTGAAGAATTTGCAGGACCTGAAGGATTTTTCTGAAGAACGTTGGGCAGTTTAACTGCTCAGGAGACAAGGGACTCATGAACAACCATCACAAAACAAAAAAACAGCCGTGGGTCATCCAGGGAACGACACAGTATTGAGAATCAATGGTTCATAAACTTTTCATAGTTTATTTTTTTTCAACTTTTCAAATTCATAAACTTTTGAACAGGGCCATTTTTATAAATTCAGCTATTTTTTGTCTTGTGGGCTATATGTAAAAATCTTTCATGTAAAATATCTTATTCAGGACAGTGCTAAATAAAAAACAACATGCATTTTGTATGATCTCTTTTATTTTGTTAAAATTATTCACATTTTTCTGCAAGGGGTTCACAAACTTTCAAGCATATATAAAAAATGATCATTTAACAATATTATTTGTATAAATATTATATAATATTTTTTAAATATATGTATATGTGTAAATGTATATTGCTTATATTATATCTGCATGGTATGCGACGGTTGTAATGTGATTTCCCCAACACATCATGGTAAAATGTGTTAAAGCTGCAGTCCGTAACTTTTTGCTAATAAACAGAACTGCATGCGTCTTGCGGAAGAACATTGCAGCCGGAGCTACTTCTCTCTGTTTATGTCTATGGCGAGTCACGCAGGGACTGTGCTCCTCCGCAGCGGTTCCTACCAGACCGGTCTGAAATAGTCCCAATATAAACATTTATTATAAGTGTGCCATAATGATTCAGGGTAAGACAAAATCACGGTTTGGAAAATGGATTCATGTTGTACATTCTCATTATACAATTTTTGTAAATCTTGAACACAAAAAAAGTTACGGACAGCAGCTTTAAATGAAGCTGTGAGTACTACACTCTCATTAGTAGCTTAAAGCATCATTACATTAGCCAAGATATGTAATGATCAGGCATGTAATGGATGTGCAGAACCTTATAATTTATGGGTGTCCCTGCTCTTTCTGCGGCCGCAGATTCCTCGTGGGTCTGCCAATGACTCGGCACATCTAATTGGCATTCTGCCTGTGTGAGGGACGCTGGGAGATTCACCTTGCAGTGCCAAGGCTTGTGTGACAGACGGAGGAGGAAAACAAAACAAAGACAAAAAGCACACAACGGAGAGCAAACTCAAAAGCATGAGAAATGTGAGGATCACCTGCTTACGGTGGGCTGCGTGTCAACTAATTATCCGACGATTCCTGGGCATCCAGATTCAAAGTTTTATTCCAATGGAGTGCTGAAGTGAAAGTGAGTGAGTGAAAGTGAGTGAGGAGGACAGAAGAAGCAGGCAAAAGAGATGAAGAAGGAAAGACGAGATAGGAGAGAATTGAGCTTATGTACACTCCATGACTCCAGACATCAATCTGTGCCAGGACAGAGGAAGTCTGGGACGGAGGTGCCAAAAACAGCACCAGATCCAACACGTTCAGAGCTTCAGCAAATTCACAAAAGGCGAATGGTTTCCTCTCACTCTCTCGCTGAAGAAAAGCAATTAGTCAAAGCCTGAGAGCAATCTCACGCTCAGCAGGTGAGCGGCACACACAAGCAGCAGTGGAAGAAAACAGGGATATATCTGGAGAGAGAGGGAGAGACGCAGCCTTCAAGTCACGTCAGAATGATGGCCTTTACGAGATGAAAGCACGAGTGTCACTGCAATGTTGTAATTACCACCGGGAAACGTGGGATTTTCAGAATTAAAGAATCATGGTGGAAGCAAATTACTGTTGAAGCTTTTATTTACAGTTTTCCTTTCCATGTTGAATTATGTACATTGAGAATCACGACCCTTTTGAAACTTTTGAACAGTAGTGCATGATTTCTTCAAACTCACACCATTGGTTGAGCCCAAATTTGGGCTGCTTAAACAAGCACATTGCAATGTGGTGCTAGTAGTGCCACAAAAAAACTGCGGAGCCGGCCATCGCCATCTTGGCAGCGCTTCACTCCCGGATAACCGAAAATGGCAAAGAGGCGGGACGTGGGTGGAGCTGAGGTGCCTGGCTGCTGAAACCAGCAGAGGCAATCCACCTGTGACTCAAGTTGCCACGCCCGTAATTATGCAGAACTTTAAGGCTTAATATAATTTAAACGGATGAGTTATAAAAATATTCACCCCCCTCACAGTTGTCATGAACGGCAAAATTAGCTATATAGACCAAAAACACTTTTTGTACAACCATGGTCATAAAATAACGGAGGCTTGGGGTAAAAATGCCACCAAAATGAATAAAAACGCTTCCAAAAACCAAGATATGGTGCAAAAAAAGTCTCTGTATAAATTCTTGTTTTTAATATTAATAAGCAAAATCACCCGAATATCAGCACCGAATATTCGGGAAAATATCGAGTTTTCTCGAATATCAGCACGTTTGCAAATGTGATACTGATTTTATACAACAATTCAATAAAAAATAATAAAATAAGGCTATTAGATGACTTACATTTTTGACACATTATTATTGTCAATATTGTCTGTTTTTCAAGTTCCAAACAGTAGAGCACAGAAACAGATTTTTTTTTTTATAGTTTTATTAATATTTTGAATTAGCTTTTATATTTTTATATATCTTTTGTTTTCATGTAAATCTTTGTTTAATTTTTTCGATATTTCGGTATGTGCTTTTTTTTTTTTTTTTTTTTTTTTTTTTTTTTTTTTTACTTTTTAGGTAAATTTTTCATTTTAATTAAATTTTTTTCCAGGTAATAATTTTACTGCTTCAACTTACTGTAAACTTATTTCAATTTATTGCCAAGGCAACATTTCTAATTTTAGTTTAGTTTAAGTTTTCAACCAATATTTATTTTATGTAAAACTCCGGACGAGTCTTGTGTTTTAAACGCGTCTGATCGTCTCTATGAAACGGGTCTCCGAATTGCAAAGGCCGTCTCTGATATTATCCATTGCTTTTATAACAGTATTAATGATCAATATGTATTTATTAAGAGCTTTATTCTCAATACAGTACTTAATAAGTTAAAGAAGAAATATGTAGTATATCTATTAGTCAATTAACTGATATTGACACTTGATTAGTGTATCAATGTTAAAGGTTCAGGGAAGAAGGAGGCAGGAACCGGCGGACGTGCAACGTAAAACTTTAATCACAAAATAAACAAACACAACTAAACGAAAGTAAAGCGGCAGCCCCTCAAGGACGAATGACGCATAAACGAAAATGAAACAACAAATGTCCAGGCCTGGTCCTCTCTCGTCTTTCACTGTCGTCACTCGTCCTTTTATTTCTCCATGGGACTCGAGACTGGTGTGGCACGCAGGTGACGCCACAATTAGACTGTGTCCGAAATCGCCCCCAATACCCTTAAATAGGGCACTATTTGAGGGGACAGTCATTTGTAGTGGTGTCCAAAACCATAGTGGACGTTATCGAGTGCACTCATTCAATCCCACAATGCACCGCAATAACGAGAGTACAACTGATGTACGCTCAACGGCTAGAGAATACCCATAATGCACTGTGAGAGTCACGCGTCGAATGAATACCCGTGTCTCGCCAGAAGATGGCGCCCGCAGCTGAATCATCCATCTATTTTACAAACCGCTGGTCCAATGTGGCTACAGTGTAATATCATACAGGTATAAATTCCTTTTTAATTGATTATTAAATTGTTTAATTAAGGTTTATACATAGTTTCCATGACAGAACTCAATGAATGAATCTTTTCATTACTACTGGAGCTGCCAGTTTGCTAAGATTCAAATGATTATTAAACAGCAAGCACAAACTATGCAAAAGTGGTGGCCCTTTCGACGCACTCAGTGTCTGAATTCACTCACTCGTTTACATTCACTCCTTCAAGTGGACTATATTAGTGGAGTAATGCAGGGAATAGAGAATAGGGGGTATAGGGGGCGATTTCAGACTCAGCTTTAAATTTAGTGCAGTTTGCAAGAAAATTGATATGTAGATGAACATGCACACAGACAATCTCAGATGTTCGCAGCACCAGCACAGTTTGCTACAGATCCTACACGCCTGACTGGGTGCAGCATAACTCCTGCTACTACTATCAAAGCTAATTGACGAGCTGGTGCAACAGTAAATGTCAGTTTAATAACATTTGCAGCCTTCCCTCTTAAATCTCCCACTTACCACATTACATACATACATTACATAAAGATGCATTGAAAACCCAAAAACCAGCCCATTAGACAAAGACACGTTCACCTCTCGACTTCAGCTGAGAATAATACACCATGAAGAGATGGTTTGGAAAGCTGCTGTAAGCCTGTGTGTCAATAACATTGACTCTCCATACAGAGAAAGTCAAGCTGAGATGGTGAGATAATGATTCGGGATGCTTACCTAACAGACGGAGAGATCTGGGTCTGCTTTTCCGCTGTTCAGTTTTTGCTTTATGATGTGCCGTTTGACAGATGAGTTTAATAAAGAGTCTTGTGGGTAATGACCCAATGGAGGCCTCAATCTGGCAGGTGTTACGGGAGAAAAGGCTCAAATGCAGAGAAGGCCGCGTAGGTCAAGATCGGTTGCGCTGTGAGATGAGCATTTCGGCCCACTCCATCAGGGACATCCACAATAGGTCACGCTACCCTCTGCCTATAAGGCAAACATGGAAGAAGAGATGGGAAAAATGGATCAATAGCAAGGAAAATATTGACATGGTGTCACTTTTGTACTTCAGAAATGTTCTTCAAATGGGAAATATCCATGTTTAGTGGCCCAGTCAGTCTGGTCCAGTTCATGACTTATTCTGGACCCTTAAACAGGAAGAGACCATCTGACTGATCTGAAAACTGACCGACAACAGTTTATTTGGTTCGTACATGTCATTTAGAGCCAGGGTGATCAGAATAAGTTGATACCACAATAATAGAGTGATGTGGAAAAACTCAAATACTCAAAATAACTGCAACTAGACGTTTCAACATGCTCTCATGGCGATACCTAACCAGTTTACATTTTAGCAAATTGGTCGCTAATTTGTATGAATTCGTATCAGTGTTATTTTAGTTTTTATAGTTTTATTAATATTTAATAAAAGCTTTTATATTTTTATATATTTTTTTGTTTTCATGTTAATTTTTGTTTAATTTCAGTATGTACTTTTTTTTTTTTTACTTTTTAGGTAAATTTTTCATTTTAATTACATTTTTTTTCCAGGTAATGATTTTACTGCTTCAACTTACTGTAAACTTTCAGTTTATTGCCAAGGCAACATTTCTAATTTTAGTTTAGTTTAAGTTTTCAACCAATATTTATTTTATTTCAGCTTTATTTCAATTAACAGAAATGTTTTAATAGTTTTAGTTAACGATAATAACCCTGCGTGATAACCTTTTCGTATGATCTACATATGCCTTCGTCCTTACTTTTCTCAAAAAATGTACATTTCCGTACAAATAACATTGAATTCATATGAAATTGCCATCTTGTAAAATACTTATGTTTTGGTAAATTTGCATGTCTAAAAGTAGTATATACATACTATAATATACTGTATTTTCTGGAAAATAAGTCGCTTCTGGCTATAAGTCGCACCAGGTCAAAATTGCACTGCTGAGAGAAAAAGCACAGATAAGTTGCATCGGACACAATCAGAAATAAATGTAAAATATCGGAAAATAAAAGGAAAAGTTCACAAACATTATAAACACTATAAACATGTATTTTAGTTCCCCTCACTCCACAACAAATCCTTTAAATTTAAAAGTATTCAGAACAGAACAGGAAAGAAAAATATAAGTATTAAACAAACATAAATTATAGCATTTACTATTAACACCAAGCCGAAACTAACTTATTTAAGAGAAAACTTGCAGCATGTGGGAAATGCGCTATATAAATAAACTTAAAGGCTCATGTACTGTATACTGTACATCTCATTTAGCACAAATCCAAATATTTGCACTTTGTGTAGTGTAGTGGATGTCTAGTTTACTTGCTACTAAATGCCTCAAACAAAACTCTCATTCAAAGATTTGACGCCAATAGAGTGGTGCAGGTATGACATCACTTTGTAGGCCAAAACGCAGAAGCGAGTTAGCATTTTAGCACTTCCAGTTCCCTCGTACCGAAGTCAATGGGTTTTTTTAATGGGATTTTGGTTAAATGGCTGAAATAAGGTCTGTGGTGAACACAAGCTCAAGACACTTTCGTGTTTTATTCTATGACATAAAATACATCAGTATTACCCCACTCGTGATTTTTTTAAAGCTGTTTTTACGTGTCTTGAAAAAGGTGGTGGCAAAGTGGGTAAATGGGACTACAGAGGCTGTCGGGGGCATTAAACGACATCACACCGAACAGGTAAGCTCAGTCCACTTTTACTGCCTCATTATGATCATAATTGTGCTCTTATAAACTACTAACTCAAATGTTCTGGGAAAATATTTTGAGATAAAAACTGAGAGAGTTGTGGGAAGCTTTAGTGATGGTAACGTTGAAGTCGAGCGACCGTGGTGTAGTTAGTTTATAGCCTACCTTTAGCTTTTTACTTCTGGCGACTGCATTTAGGCATCATAATTGGACAAATGAAACGTGTAAGTATCATAAACTTTTGTTGATCACAGAGCTTGTTTTATCACAGAGCGATAATCCAAAAGCCTATGGGAAAATCCTATTGGGATTTTGTCGAGGGAACCAGTGCGATGCGAACTGCCGGTTGGCCTACAAAGTGACATCACACCTGCACCACTCTATAAACCCAGTTTTTCTTCAAACTTTACAAATCAAACACCCACTATTTGTATCCTATGCATTTCTGATGTTTATTAGAGCATCATATTGTGCTAATATAAAGCTACATTTAAGTCCTCCAAGGGAATTATGAAGTCATAGTTGATTTTGGTTGGTAAAAAAATTGATACATTGGGCAATTTTGTATTTCTTTATTTGTCAAACTTTTAGTACTAATGCAATGTAATGAGAAGCAAAGGATGCACATATGGTGTGCAGTTTTCCTGTGCTGCCATAGAGAACAAAGGCAAATGTATTTTGGTTGTATAAGCCTGTCACTTTATAAACTGCCTAAATGAGTAGAGGTTAAAAAAGGAGTTTAGGTTGTCAGCAGCCCATGCAGTGAGTCAGCTCGGTAGATTTTGAAACATTGCTACTCTTAAACCCAGAGTTTCCTACACCAGACAGGTCTGACATTAAGAGCTCCTTCTGTTTCAGTCAGGCCGCCTTCACACTCAATACGCCATACTCTTTTCCTCACTCATTTTAATGCTTATTGACAACGTGTGCATTGGAGGTCTTGCTGACGCTGTGGAGAAAAGACAGAAGCAGAAGCTGAACTTTAAAAAAAAAAACCTTATGGTCTACAGGCTGTGGACTCTCTTCAAAAACACTGGGAAGGACAGTAATCGATTCGTCATCACGTCAGATGTATTAGCCATTCTCTTTCACTTCCGCTGTATTGACACCAGCCCTGAAAAGCAGCATTTTCCTTTCCTCTCCCTCTCGATGCCGTGAGGTGGAAGAGACAGTTATGACAAGCTTTAAAGCTCTCTGAATGCTGGATTCCCTGCAGACACAGAAAAAAAGGGCCATATGAATAAACGCTGCAGTAAACGTCACCCGAGGCTCCATGTTTGAAGATATATTGTAGACTTCGAAGTGCTATATATGTTCAATATATGCACTGCTATGTTCATGTCATGTAAGAATTACTGGCAACATTCATAACTCCAAAATGAATCCATGTGGCTTTGTTGTTGGTGACAGCAAAATACTTGATAATAATTTCAAAGTTGGTTACACTAGTTTCAGCCTGATGCAGTTATCATTTTCATGTCCTGCGTTGTTTAAATAGCAAATGCACTCGCGCCCATCTGTTCGCCCATGGGCGTGCTGGTCTGAAAACGAGGTGTGTTCAGGCACATTGTTGGCGCGTTGCTATTTTGAGGCAACTGAAAACACAGTATTTTTTGTGTTATTTAAAAGGCGCGTTAGTAATATGTGCCTATAGGCGGGTGCACAACGCACGTACACTCTGCTTGTTACACACACAGGGACGCGCAGCAGCACACAAACATTTTTAAATATTCAAAATAAAAGGATTCGTCTCTGGAGAAGCGTTCAGTCTTTCCTCTCGCAAATTCCGCCATGTAAATAGTGAATCCGCCATGGTGCGAGCGCAAATGGCTTTTAAAGGGAATGGGAGATGAGACTCTGATTGGTTTATTGCGCGGTTTTTGCACCATGCGCCTGGCGCGCCGACCATTTTTTCTGTCATTAAACTAGCAAAAGTGGATTCAGACACGCCCCAAGTGCACCTGCGCCGTGCGCTTCAGACCATGCACTTAGATCGTTAAAATATGGCCCTTTATTTCGATGGTCCACTTAAGAAATTTTACTAACTATAAATAATTTAGCAACTTCATGTTAACTAACTCTCATTAAAGTATTAGTAGACTGTTAGGTTAGGGTTAGTAGAATAAGTTGACATGTAATTGCAAGGTTTTTATGTATCATTATAATGTCACATAAAATTTCTGTTTTACATAAACAGTAGTGTACATTGCAAAAAATAAAAATTGTTCAAATCATTATTTTGTCTTGTTTTACAGTAAAAAAAATTCAAACATCCTTAAAAGGTTTTTGCTCAGGTTTTAAGCATAGACCTCACTAAATGTTAGATTTTTACTAAAAACAATAAAAAACTATGCCTATGGCATAAGAACAATAAAATGTTAAACTTAGTTTAGCTTTTAAAGGTAGGGTAGGTAATTTTCAGAGAGGCTAGCAATAGCTAGCTTTGAAAGCATGAGATCCTAACCCTCTCTTCAGAGCGTCTACAAAGCCATGCCTCCTCCAAAACACATGAGCAGGGAGCAAAGCGTCACAATAAACGGCGTTAAACTACTTCATATCTCAAAGAACATAACATTACAATAATAATGAACGTAAACAACTTAAAGAGCACTGACCTGAACCACCTGACTGCTGCAGGTTAATTTCAGCATTGATAGTGTTGCCATTGAAAAACATAAATTCGAGTCACAAACCGCTCCGAGTTTAACGTCACGGGTTTTACTGTCTTCCAAATGACAGTAGGTATAGTGTGAATACGCTGACAGGCAAATGCAATGTTTGGACGAACATTTTATGATCCTATGCCTTACACAGATATATATATATATATAAATACATTTAGACCACTTAACTTAGTGATTGCTATCAGGATGTGAAGAGACTTTGAACCAGCATAACAAAAAATGCTTCTGGAACAAAATCACCTACCCTATCTTTAAGGATGTTTAGATATTTTAAATGGAAAATAAGACAAAAATACTTTTTTACAGTGCACATTATTTTACTGTGCATATTATTTTACGAATGCTAACTTTCAAGAAAAAGTAACTACATGAATTCACTCTGTAAGCTCCTGCAAAATACAGAAAAACAAAGAAGACACACCAGGTAAACACTGTCTATAATAAAGTGATCTTTAACTGTCGAGGCCGCTGCCATTCATCTGGAAAAAAGTCAGATCGTTCATAGAATTTAAACTGAAATCACAGGTTCAATGAGGACGTGAACAGTTTTAGCCCAAAACTCATTTTTATGGTAATTCCGACATAAGCGCCGATAACGGCAAACTCATTAAATCAATTAATTGATCTGAACACATGGTGAAATCTACCCACAAGAGGATTCAACCGGCGGTGTTAGTTGGTCTCAGTAGTTTTTACATCTGTTCAAACTCTCCGGCTCTTGGAAACCATCCAATCACGCAGCGCAAACATATCAAGCGCATTAAAATCGTCTCTCTCAGCTATTAAGAGCTCTATATGTTTTTATTGCATGAGTCATTATTGCTTCAAGAAGCGCAAATGGGATTTTCATGGTCCTTTCTCAACTCTGCAGAAGAGAAATAAGTGCTGTGCTGGTCCAGGCTGGTTCATGCTGGTCTATTTCATTATATTATAGCTGATGTTTTACCAGTAAAAAACATGGCTCGTTGGTCAGGCTCTGGCCTTGATGTTCTAAAACTCGAAAAAACCCAAAGATATGCACAAGCTTTTTGCCCTATCGTCTCCTGTTTGATGTACTGAGAGGGAAATTGTATTCCCTCGCTGGGTTTGTTTGCTTTGTTCAATGTGTCTGTCATGGCAGCAAATAATAAAAAGAACAGAAGAAACCATTTGGAGTGTTTCTCCTGCCAAGATCAATAAAAACATTTCATCCTGCGAAATTGCGCCAAAGCCCTTCTGGTTCCTCAAGGTGTAGGCCTAAGTGCGAGCTAAAAAAAAATAGCAATAATACGAGTCCTCAGGCTTCTGGATGCGAAACCTTCCGACATCAAAGTGCCGCTGTAATGAAGAGGAGAACAAGTGCTCACCCCTGTTTATGACCAAGACAGAGCTCATCAAAAAAACAAACTATATTTCGACATTTACTGAAGAAAATTTTAGTCTGCTTGTCCATGCAAAACTTCCAGTGTGGTTGCCAGGGTGTTGCGATGCGGTTGCTAGGGGGTGGTTGCTAGGGGGTTAGATTTCAGCCTCTGTGTCTCTGTGATTATCATAGTCCCTACATAAGGCTCTTGTGTTTGGATGCTCATTTCTGGACTCTTCACATCAGCACTGTTCTGAACATTAATCTTGTTTCTTAGAGGTTATAAACAATGTTTCTGAGACCACAACTTGCATTTGTTGAGAAGTGCTACAGAAAACCGCAATAGGTCGTTAGAGAACATCTGCCAGCTGTTTGACTCATTCATGCCAGTTTTTTCCACTAAAAAGAATCATTAAGCCCATTTTGGATGCTTTTTCAGAGGTTCCCCCGGTAATGGAAAATCTGGAAACATTAGGTAACTTTAAAAATGTGTATCAAAGCCTGGAAAAGTCATAGAAATGAATACAATTCTGAAAAAGTTGTGGGATAAAAATGAAACTGTAAATAAATTAAAAAGTAAATTAAAAAAATAAATATTATTATATTCTCTACATTTCAATGCAAAAATAAAACAAAAACAGTTAAGTGTTAAATAAATTATAAATACATAGAATTTATATAATTTAAAAAATATATTTTACATATATTTTATGGAAAAGACATTGCTCTTACCTAGAGATAAACAAGATCACATGGCATAATGATCTCAAATTTGTGAGTGAATCATTCTTTTGAGTCTTTTGAAACTAGTTCACAAATCGGTCTGATTGATTCATTAGCGAATCGTTTGGAATTTGAGTGATTCTTTTAAAATCCTTATCCATAAGCTCACCACTATGGAAGCTTGTTTCTGCCACAGAATAAAAAATAATAAAGGTAATTGCGACTTTTTATCTCACAATTCTGACCTTTTTTCTCAGAAATGCGAGTTTATATCTTGCAATTCTGAGAAAAAAGTCAGAATTGCGAGATGTAAACTCGCAATTATAAGATAAAAAGTTGAAATTATTTTTTTAAATGTTTTATTCCGTGGCGGAAACAAGCTTCTATACATCACAAACAAGAAAAAAAGTCATAGAAATTAATAGAACTGTGAAAAAATTATGCTAAAATAATGCTAAAATTAAACAGAAATGTTAAATACTGTACATTTTATTTATATAATACATACATATTTTAAATTATTTTACATTTATTTTATAGACAAATTATTGCTCTTATGTAGAGAAAAACAAGTTCACAAGGGATAATGTAAGTGAATCATTCTTTTTAATTTGGTTCTTTTTTATGAATCTATCAAAGTGGTTCACAAATCGGTCTGATTTATCCATTAGTGAATCTTTTTAAATTTGTATGATTATTTTAATATTCTTAATTCTGATAATTACTGGTCAAAAAGCGTCTTTGTGTTGTATTTTACAACCCAATCTGATTAGAAACCAACTTTTTTATGACTTTTTTTTATGAGGTAGTGATTTAGGAACCTATTTTAACGATCTAAGCGCATGGTCTGAAGCGCATGGCGCAAGTGCACTTAGGGCGTGTCAGAATCCACTTTTGCTAGTTTAACAACGGGAAAAATGGTCGGTGCGCCCGGCGCATGGTCTAAAAGAGTTGTCCCTAGTCTCCTAATGAGTAATGGGTGTGTTTTGGGTGTAACGTGCAATAAACCAATCAGAGTCTCATCTCCCATTCCCTTTAAAAGCCAGTTGAGTTCGCGCCATGGCGGATTCGCTATTTACATGGTGGAATTTGCAAGCAGAACTGAATGCTTCTCCAGAGAGGAAACGGATCTGCTCGTCCAATCAATGACGCCACACCTGCTTGCTCGTCATTACTGCAAATAGGTAGGCAAATTCTGCATGCAATGACTATCCATTATGACATGTAGGCATTATGTACACAATAATAATCTTATACATTTTAATCCTTTAATTTTTCATTTTTAAAAATGTTTGTGTGTGCTGCACCCTGTGTGTGTAATAAGCAGTGTACGAGGGTTGTGTACGAGCCTATAGGCGCATATTACTAACATGCTCTTTAAATAAAAAAAAAAAAATATTGTGCTATTGACTTTAGACCAGGTTTTTGTTGGTCAATGGCGCAGTCTATTTCAGTTGCCTCAAAATAGCAACGCGCCAACAATGTGCCTGAACACACCTCGTTTTCAGACTAGCACACCCGTGGGCGAACAGATGGGCGCAAATGCACATGAGTCGCGCCTGGCGCTGCATTGCACCAGGTGTGTGATAGGGCCCTTAGTATAAAACGTACGATTTTTAGAAAGAAAGAAAAAATGTAAACATGAAAGTCCCTAAACCTAACTGTCAGTGGGGCGTAAGCAGATTGTATAAAAACCATCATACGAATTAGCCAAGTGTGTTGCTATTTTATGTTTCTGTTTAGATTTGCTTGTCTTTTTGACACTTGTAGGATTGTTATTTGGATTTAATTAAACTAAGCACATTCACCCTACTCAAACACAGTTTAGTGTTTTAAATTAGAAAAAAATGACACTTGGCACAAAATATTCTGTTTCAACTAATCTAATTAGCTTGTCATAAGTATGACTGCTTCATTTTTAATTGGTACTTGCCATTTCTTAAATTAAAATCAAGACTCATCCACTCAAAACAGCGTTTCGACTGATTAATCCATGTTTCAACACAGACTGCGACTACATATTTGTACGTTGAACAAATCTCTCACGCTCAACCACAGAATAACTCCTTGTTCTTCAGTGGCAAACCTCTATTGCTCGTGCGGTTAAAGTACAGCTTCACCTGACAGCGATTTGTGACCTCTACCTGCCCTTCCACGCATCCACAGCGCCGCTGCTCATCCCTGAGATCAGACAGACAGTGGGAAAAATGAAAAAGAGCATAATCCATCCATGAAAAAGCCTGAGGTTCTGACGTGTCATATGCCTACAGTCCCCATGAGCCCTGGTGGTGTGTGTTTCTCTTCTGGGTGCTGGATGCCTACAGGAGCTGCAGAAATATGAATTTTTATGAGCAAGGTGAGGTGGAGGGATGAAGGGATAGAATGAGGAGGAAAAAGACAGAAAGCACCCATGATTCCTCATATAAGAGCTTGGGCTCATAAAGCATTGAAAAGGCACATTCCTGACTCTTACATCGTACATCATATATATTAGTTTATAGCTCTGAATATAAGATTTGATTCACACCCACCACATGGGTAAAAACACCCCTTGTCCGTGGTAAAATTACTGTAACACATGGCATCTCGCAGCTTATTGCTCTAATATACCTCATATATATGTACAAAGACTGCACTACAATTAGTTTTGTCCTTCAAAACAAGTCATTTAGAAATTTCTGCTGTTTATTTCATCAACATATATGTATTCACTTTAATATTATAATATAGTTAATTATATATGTATTTAATGGACATACACTGAAAAAAGAAAACTTTAAATTTAAAAGAAATATATATATGTATATATATATATACACACACACACACACACTGATCAGGCATAACATTATGACCGTGGGTGGGATATATTAGGCAGCAAGTGAACATTTTGTTCTCAAAGTTGATGTGTTAGAAGCAGGAAAAATGGGCAAGCGTAAGGATTTGAGCGAGTTTGAAAAGGGCCAAATTGTGATGACTAGACGACTGGGTCAGAGCATCTCCAAAACTGCAGCTCTTGTGGGGTGTTCCCGGTCTGCAGTGGTCAGTATCTATCAAAAGTGGTCCAAGGAAGGAACAGTGGTGAACCGGCGACAGGGTCATGGGCGGCCAAGGCTCATTGATGCACGTGGGGAGCGAAGGCTGGCCTGTGTGGTCTGATCAAACAGACGAGCTACTGTAGCTCAAATTGCACAAGAAGTTAATGCTGGTTCTGATAGAAAGGTGTCAGAATACACAGTGCATCACAGTTTGTTGCTTATGGGGCTGCATTGCCGCAGACCAGTCAGGGTGCCCATGCTGACCCCTGTCTACAGCTGAAAGGGCCAACAGTGGGCACGTGAGCATCAGAACTGGACCACGGAGCAATGGAAGAAGGTGGCCTGGTCTGATGAATCACGTTTTCTTTTACATCACGTTTTCTTTTACATCACGTGGATGGCCGGGTGTGTGTGCGTCGCTTACCTGGGGAACACATGGCACCAGGATGCACTATGGGAAGAAGGCAAGCCGGGGGAGGCAGTGTGATGCTTTGGGCAATGTTCTGCTGGGAAACCTTGGGTCCTGCCATCCATGTGGATGTTACTTTGACACATACCACCTACCTAAGCATTGTTGCAGACGATTACACCCTTTCATGGAAACGGTATTCCCTGGTGGCTGTGGCCTCTTTCAGCAGGATAACGCGCCCTGCCACAAAGCAAAAATGGTTCAGGAATGGTTTGAGGAGCACAACAACGAGTTTGAGGTGTTGACTTGGCCTCCAAATTCCCCAGATCTCAATCCAATCGAGCATCTGTGGGATGTGCTGAACAAACAAGCCCGATCCATGGAGGGCCCACCTCGCAAATTACGGGACTTAAAGGATCTGCTGCTAACATCTTGGTGACAGATACCACAGCACACCTTCAGGGGTCTAGTCTAGTGGAGTCCATGCCTCGACGGGTCAGGGCTGTTTTGGCAGCAAAAGGGGGACCAACACAATATTAGGAAGGTGGTCATAATGTTATGCCTGATCGGTATATATATACATAGTGAGCAGGATTGTTCCTACTTACCCAGAATTATTTTATTTTAATTTGCAAAAAAATCAATACTTTCAGTCTTAGTTTTAGTATTCAATACTCTCGCCAAGAGATGTGAATTGAGAAAAGTGCAGA
>CM077170.1:43870348-43905348 GCA_039654105.1 Coreius guichenoti | reverse complement strand
TTTTTATTATTATTATCAATGTTGAAAACAGTTGTGTACAATTTTTTTCAGGATTCTTTGATGAATACAAAGTTCAAAAGAACAGCATTTATCTGAAATTAGTGCTGTCAAATCGATTAATCCCATCCAAAATAAAAGTTTGTGTTTACATAATATATGTGTGTGTGTACTGTGTATATTTATGATGTATATATAAATATACACGTATGCATGTATATATTTAAGAAAAAAAAAAAATATATATATATACACAGTATATACACTCACCTAAAGGATTATTAGGAACACCATACTAATACTGTGTTTGACCCCCTTTCGCCTTCAGAACTGCCTTAATTCTACGTGGCATTGATTCAACAAGGTGCTGAAAGCATTCTTTAGAAATGTTGGCCCATATTGATAGGATAGCATCTTGCAGTTGATGGAGATTTGTGGGATGCACATCCAGGGCACGAACATCCGTTCCACCACATCCCAAAGATGCTCCCGTTGGGTTGAGATCTGGTGACTGTGGGGGCCATTTTAGTACAGTGAACTCATTGTCATGTTCAAGAAACCAATTTGAAATGATTCGAGCTTTGTGACATGGTGCATTATCCTGCTGGAAGTAGCCATCAGAGGATGGGTACATGGTGGTCATAAAGGGATGGACATGGTCAGAAACAATGCTCAGGTAGGCCGTGGCATTTAAACGATGCCCAATTGGCACTAAGGGGCCTAAAGTGTGCCAAGAAAACATCCCCCACACCATTACACCACCACCACCAGCCTGCACAGTGGTAACAAGGCATGATGGATCCATGTTCTCATTCTGTTTACGCCAAATTCTGACTCTACCATCTGAATGTCTCAACAGAAATCGAGACTCATCAGACCAGGCAACATTTTTCCAGTCTTCAACTGTCCAATTTTGGTGAGCTCGTGCAAATTGTAGCCTCTTTTTCCTATTTGTAGTGGAGATGAGTGGTACCCGGTGGGGTCTTCTGCTGTTGTAGCCCATCCGCCTCAAGGTTGTGCGTGTTGTGGCTTCACAAATGCTTTGCTGCATACCTCGGTTGTAACGAGTGGTTATTTCAGTCAAAGTTGCTCTTCTATCAGCTTAAATCAGTCGGCCCATTCTCCTCTGACCTCTAGCATCAACAAGGCATTTTCGCCCACAGGACTGCCGCATACTGGATGTTTTTCCCTTTTCACACCATTCTTTGTAAACTCTAGAAATGGTTGTGCGTGAAAATCCCAGTAACTGAGCAGATTGTGAAATACTCAGACCGGCCCGTCTGGCACCAACAACCATGCCACGCTCAAAATTGCTTAAATCACCTTTCTTTCCCATTCTGACATTCAGTTTGGAGTTCAGGAGATTGTCTTGACCAGGACCACACCCCTAAATGCATTGAAGCAACTGCCATGTGATTGGTTGATTAGATAATTGCATTAATGAGAAATTGAACAGGTGTTGCTAATAATCCTTTAGGTGAGTGTATATGCAAATATTTCTTAAATATATACATGAATGAGTTTGTATTTATATATACATCATAAATATACACAGTACACACACACATATATTATGTAAACACAAACTTTTATTTTGGATGCAATTAGCCTAATCAATTTAACAGCACTATTTGAAATATAATCTTTTGTAACATTATAAATGTCTTTACAGTCACTTTTGATCAATTTAATGCATCCTTGCTCAATAAAAGCATTAATTTCTTTCATTTCTTCCCCCCAAAAATTCTTACTAAATTTATTTCAGGACTAAATATTATTTTGGGACCTTTATTGTTTTCCCTTTATATGCTTCCCTTGGCCCTCATTTTTCAGAAATACAACATTTCATATCACTGTTATGCAGACGATTCCCAGTTTTACCTACCAGTAAGGCTGGACACTACTGGTTCATCGGATGTGTTATTGAAATGTGTACATGATATCAAGAGGTGGATGGCAAATAATTTTTTGCAGCTAAATGAGGATAAAACAGAGGTTTTAATTCTAGGTTGTCCAGCAAATTCCTCCCCTGCTCTGGAAGCCCAGGTCCTCTTTCAACAAATGTACACAAACAAATCTTGGAGTGATCTTTGACTCCTCACTATTCTTTGATAAACAAATTAGTGCTTTTATTAGAGGAAGCTTTTTCCATTTAAGATCTATTGCAAAATTGAAGCATCTCCTTTCAAGCAAAGATTTAGAAGTTGTGATTCATGCTCTTGTAACATCACGATTAGATTATTGCAACTCTCTTTATTCTGGTCTCCCTCAGTCTTCATTATCACGACTGCAAGTTGTTCAAAATGCGGCTTCTAGACTGCTGACTGGGTCTAAAAAGAGGGACCACATCTCCCCTATTTTAGCATCTCTTCACTGGCTTCCCATTAAATTTAGAGTTGATTTTAAAATCCTTATGTTTGTATATAAGGCGTTGTCTGGCTGTGCACCAAGGTATATAAGTGATCTTCTTGTGCCATACTGTCCTGTTAGGGCACTTAGATCTTCTACTCACTCGCTCTTAACTGTGCCTCGGTGTCGCTATAAATCAAAGGGTGATCGGGCCTTTTCTGTGGCTGGGCCCAAGCTTTGGAATGGTCTCCCGTATCATGTGAGGTCTGCTCCTTCATTGGACATTTTTAAATCTACTCTGAAATCGTATTTTTATTCTTTAGCGTTTGGAAACCTGTAATTAATTTTGTGTAGATCTGCTTTGTACTCTGTACAGCACTTTGGATCAATCCATATTGTGTTTAAATGTGCTTTATAAATAAATGTTGTTGTTGTTGTTGTTACTGGCCCCAAACTTTTGAACAGTAGTGTATAATATTATAAGCTTTCTATTTCAGATAAATGCTGTTCTTTTGAACTTTCCATTCATCTAAGAATCTTGAAAAAAATGTACACAACTGTTTTCAACATTGATGATAATCAGAAATGTTTCTTGAACATCAAATCATCATATTAAAATGATTTCTGAAGGATCATGTGACACTGAAGACTGGAGTAATGATGCTGAAAACTCAGCTTTGATCACAGGAATAAATTACATTTTACAATATATTCAAATAGAAAACAGGTGTTTAAAATTGTAATAATATTTCACAATATTACTGTTGTTTTTTTGTAATTTTTTTTTTTTTTTTTTGTATTTTTATTCAAATAAATGCAGCCTTAGTGAGCAGAAGAGACTTCTTTTAAAAACATTAAAAAATCTTACCGAACCCAAAACGGCTATATATAAAGTTATTGATGAATCATGATTTGTTCGTGTGTATACGTTTGTACGTACATTTCAAGCACAAATTTGTGCGTACATTCAGTTTACATTCCACCTAGTATGTATGTAATTTTGTGCTTCACAGAAAAAGGAAAATAACCAGGAATGGGAAGAACATGAAAAGGGCCTACACACCCATGAGCCAAACAAACACTTCCCGTGTTTTCTACTCAGCAGATTGGATGAAATCAAGTTTTTGGAGGTTGTAGTGGAAAAGAAACGCAATTAGATGGGAAGGAGGCTTAGACTGTGATGAGAAACAGTTGACACTGATGAAGAACTTCATGTGGGTTTGATTACTCCGGTCTCGGGCAGCCTGTGAGGAATGTGCCAGAGCACGCGTCACGCTGCAGTCTTTCTGCTGAGACGCTTACCTTATGGAGAGCCATTTAATCATTTCAGCTTCACATCCCTCCTCTATTTGCCTCGCTCAGTTTGATTAATGACTCATGTTACATCCAATTCAGCTTTACTGACATGACTGCACCGCTGTGACTACTGGTGCTCATTTGAGATGATAACACTCAAACGCATAAACACACACTTCCTGAGGTTGTTGTTATAGTGATGCTGCAAATACACTAAAGTTTGGGGTCAATAAGTTTTCTCAATGTTTTTGAAAGAAGTCTCTCATGCTCACCAATGCTGCATTTATTTGATCAAAAATACAGTAAACCGATAATATTGTGAAATATTATTACATTTAAAATATCCCTTTTTAAAATACGTTTTAAGATGTAGCCTATTTTCAGCATCATTACTCTTCAGTGTCACATGATCCTTCAGAAATCATTCTAATATGATGCTCAAGAAACCTTTCTGCTTATTATTAATGAAAAAAGGCTAAACACTGAGCTAATTGTCTTAACCACAAATCACTGGTCAGGAAATTAGCTAAATTTAAGCAAATGCACTACTTAAAAAGGCATCTCTGTCTCAGAAAAACATCAAAGGCATATGGGAAGTTGTGTGTCTCTTCGAAAATCTGCTGAGATATATAATAAAAAATGCATCTCTAGTACAGTGAAGCATGGAGGAAGAGTGTCATTGTGTGCGGAGCCTTTTCAGCTGCTGGTATTGGTGAGCTGCTTCACTGTGAAAAGTCATGTAGTGCTTTGGAGTAGAGGAGAACATTGCAGAATTGATTGCTTACCACAATTGAAAAGTTGTTATCTAAAGAGGAATGATCAGAAGTTATTTTTCAACAAGACAATGCTCCTGCCCAAAGTGCAAATACAACCATGTTAGTGAAAGTTCTAGAGAAAAATCAGACGCTTACACGGATGTCATAATTCTAGCTCGTTTTACTTCAGAAGAAAAAAACAAGGGGAAAAAACGACTTTAATACTTAACTAGGCTGAATCAATAACAACGATATCAGCGTACTTAGTATGTACTTGGAGTATTTCAGGGTGGGATGCACATCATTTACACTTAGCATCACATATGCTTCTTCTCAGGGAAAATTAAATAATTATTCAACAACAAAAGTTACAACAAACCAAGAAGTAGCTTGAGAACAAGTGCATCAGGCTCATGTTCTGGCCTGGTCAGAGTCCAGATAGTGAATGTTTGGTCTCACATTAAACTCAAACAACTTAAGGTACTCAGGGCGGATCTCATCCCGATTTTTTGCCTCCACAACTACCCGGGCTGCAGTCCGCTTGGCCTGCCGGTACCCGTCAGCTGCCTCAGGAGTCCCACAAGCCAGCCAGGCCCGATAGGACTCCTTCAGCTTGACGGCATCCCTTACTTCCGGTGTCCACTCATGAACAGTTTGAATCCATTAACATTGAGTGGAACAACACTGGCTCTTCTTCCTGTAAAAAGCTGTCTGCAAGTCGGAGTGCAGAGTTACTTTATCTACAGTATTTGTGCAATTCTTGCTAATTTCCTGACCAGTGATTTGTAGTTATAATGGCTGAGACCATTAAAAGACCACAAAATATTTTTAGCTTGGCCCATCTTTTCTTTGCCAAGGAGTGCAGTAAAATATATATATATATATATATACCAAAAACTTTTGAATGGTAGTGTAGCTACCAAAAATTAAATGAAATATTTTCTTTACTCACCATCATGATGTTCCAAACCTGTATGATGTTATTTTTTTCTTCTGTGGAACACAAAAGGAGAATTTCGAAGAAATTAACTTTACTGTAAATATATAACTATCAAAAAATACTGAATTTCAACAAATTATTAAATTAAAACATGGAATATTTAAAATATTAAAAAAAAAAATAATAATATTGAAAATATATTATAGTTTTAAATATTTAAAAATATTAAGAATTAATTGAATTAAATGAATGAAATGGAACTGAATGAATGAAAAAATGAATGAATTGGAATGAATGAATGAATGTAATTGAATGAATGTAAATGAATGAATGAATGAATGTAAGTGAATGAATGAATGAGTGAATGAAATGTAATTGAATGAATGAATGAATGTAATTGAATGAATGAATGAGTGAATGAATGAATGTAATTGAATGAATGAGTGAATGAATGAAATGGAATTAAAAGAATGAATGAATGTAATTGAATGAATGAATGAATGAATGAATAAATTAATGAATGTAATTGAATGAATGTAAATGAATGAATGAATGAATGTAATTGAATGAATGAATGAGTGAATGAAATGGAATTAAAAGAATGAATGAATGAATGAAATGGAATTAAAAGAATGAATGAATGAATGTAATGTAATGTACTGTTCTACTAGGGGACTTCAACGCCCACGTGGGCGGTGACAGTGACACCTGGCGGGGTGTGATTGGGAGGAACGGCCCCCCTGATCTGAACCCGAGCAGTGTTCTGTTATTGGATTTCTGCGCTAGTCACGGCTTGTCCATAACGAACACCATCTTCAAGCATAAGGGTGTCCATCAGTGCACGTGGCACCAGGACACCCTAGACCGGAGATCGATGATCGACTTTGTGGTCGTCTCATCTGACCTCCGGCTGTATGTCTTGGACACTTGGGTGAAGAGAGGGGCGGAGCTGTCAACTGATCACCACCTGGTTGTGAGTTGGATCCGATGGCGGGGGAGAAAGCTGGACAGACTCGGCAGACCCAAACATACTGTGAGGGTCTGTTGGGAATGTTTGGCCGAGACCCCTGTCAGAGAGATCTTCAACTCCCACCTCCGGCAGAGCTTCGACCGGATCCCGAGGGAGTCTGGAGATATTGAGTCCGAGTGGACCATGTTCTCCACCTCCATTGTCAACGCGGCAGCTCGGAGCTGTGGCTGTAAGGCCTCCGGTGCCTCTCCAGGGAGTTCATGGGAGTTTGCCCAACCAATCCACATGTGCTTTGTGGATTTGGAGAAGACATTCGACCGTGTTCCTCGCAGCATCCTGTGGGGGGTGCTCTGGGAGTATGGGGTCCGGGTTGCCCTGCTTAGGGCTGTTCAGTCCCTGTACGACCGGAGCAGGAGCTTGGTTCGCATTGCCGGCAGTAAGTCAGACTTGTTCCCGGTGCATGTTGGACTCTTTGTCACCGGTCGAATCAGCACCTCCAAGTCCGAGGCCATGGTTCTCAGTCGGAAAAGGGTGGCTTGCCCGCTTCAGGTTGGTGGAGAGTTCCTGCCTCAAGTGGAGGAGTTCAAGTATCTTGGGGTCTTGTTCACGAGTGAGGGAAGGATGGAACGGGAGATTGACAGACGGATCGGTGCAGCTTCTGCAGCAATGTGGTCGATGTACCGGTCTGTCGTGGTGAAGAAGGAGCTGAGCTGTAAGGCGAAGCTCTCGATTTACCAGTCAATCTACGTTCCTACTCTCACCTATGGTCATGAGTTGTGGGTCATGACCGAAAGGACAGGATCCCGGATACAGGTGGCCGAAATGAACTTTCTCCGCAGGGTGGCTGGGCGCTCCCTTAGAGATAGGGTGAGAAGCTCGGTCACTCGGGAGGAGCTCAGAGTAGAGCTGTTGCTCTTCCACATTGAGAGGAGCCAGCTGAGGTGGCTCGGGCATCTGTTTCGGATGCCTCCTGGGACCTAGGACACGCTGGAAGGATTATGTCTCCCGGCTGGCCTGGGAACGCCTCTGTATTCCCCTGGAAGAGCTGGAGGAAGTGTCTACGGAGAGGGAAGTCTGGGTGTCTGTACTTAGACTGTTGCCCCCGGCCTCAGATAAGCGGATGATGGATGGATGGATATAATGAATGAATGAATGTAATGTAATGAATGATTGAATGAATTAAATGGAATTAAAAGAATGAATGAATGAATGAAATGGAATTGAATGTAATGAATGTAATGTAATGTAATAATGATTGAATGCATGAACGAATGAATGAATGAATGAATGAATGAAATGGAATTGAATGAATGAATGAATGAATGAATGAATGAATGAATGGATGGATGAATGGATTAATGGATGGATGAATGGATGGATGGATGAATTAAATGTAATGCAATGTAATGAATGAATGCATGAATGGAATGAAATGGCATGGATGAAATGGAATGCAATGAATGACTGAATGAATGGATGGATGGAATTTAATGAATGAAATATAAAAAAGGTAAATGTTAAAATGTCTCCCAGCTCTCTGTGAGCTAAACTAACTCCATTACTTTGTGTAGGACAGCATTAATTGTACGGTGTGCTCAAATATGCTCAAAAAACACAAAGCCACAAGGGATGAGCGACTCATTCCAAAGCTGGATCAGAAATAATTTCCACTTTAGTCTCTTAGTTCCCCTCGGACGTCCAGTAATTGATTTTTTAAACCTCTGTTGTCATCACTCCAAACCCAGTCTGTGCTCTCTCAGCTTTTCCACTTCTGTGTCTTTCTAAGCAGTTTTTTGGTCACATGAGGCCACAAATCTCACCCCACCAGACTTTACTTTTGACAAACTCTTCTCCTGAACGAGGGGCCCAGCAAAACGACCCTAGACGAATGATAGCAGAAGATGGAAACTGAATCAGGAAGCCTTTTTGCATTTCTGATATTTTAGTTTGTGTCAAACAAAAAGAGAAAATAATCAAGTGGATTCCACTCCTTTGAAGTATTTCATTGACTGGATTATCCAAAAATAGCCAGTAACACATTGCAATTTAATATATAAACATTTCTTCATTAAATTTCACACAAAAATAACGTCTCGGTTACATATGTAACCCTCGTTCCCTGAAGGAGGGAACGGAGACACCACGTCGGAGACTGACGAATAGGAATCTCGCTCACGAGAGCCAATCTACTTCAAGTGTAACTAAACGAGCCAATGCACATTGGCATGCAATGATTGCACCAGGTGCTCATGCCACGCAGCGCGGGTATAAATGAGACACAGGTGCTTGCATCAAATTAGCTTTTTGCTGAGGAGCCGAGTAGGTAACTGGCACCCCAGCAGGGTACAGAGGACATGGGGACGGGACGTGGCCTCTCCGTTCCCTCCTTCAGGGAACGAGGGTTACATACGTAACCGAGACGTTCCCATTCAGTAGGTCACTTCAGACGCCACGTCGGAGACCGACGAATAGGAATCCCTACCAAAGCACCATGGTCTCTGCCCCCTTCCAGTGCCCTGTGTGAGCCTCCTGAGCTCTCTTACCTGATGAGACGGGGCTCACACAGAGAAGTCCATCACTGCTGTTCCGCATGACCCGCTCAGTGACTTATTGGATAACACTGGGAAAGCGTGCCCTAGTGGAAGGGAATGCTGCGGAACACACATCGTACCCCGAAGGAGTTATGTGGAGTACAATGCCGAGCCGTAGCCCGCAACCGAGAGGGGGCTCCAGCCCCACTGAAGGGAGGGCTCTCCCAAGGGAAAGACACAGGCTTCCGTTAGGAGTGATCATGGAAAAATATATGGGATCCCCGCAGGGTCACTCATATAACCCCAGCCCAGTACCGGTTCTCCAGGATTCAGCGGCAAAGGGCCTGATGCCAGACGCTCCACCACGTCCGACACCAAGGGTGATGGAGGACTCGACAGAGTTTGCTTCTGGAGAATATAAGCGCCGTAGCGCAGCAAGCCAGGGCCTCTCAGTGCTTCTACCCGTTTGAGGTGAGAACACAGGAGGAAACTGGCTCTACACGTAGGCTATAGAATCTAGCGAATGTGTTGGGTGTCACCCAGCCCGCAGCTCTACAGATGTCTGACAGCGAGGTGCCACGTGCCAGCGCCCAGGAGGATGCAACACTTCTAGTAGAGTGTGCTCGCAGACAGGGCACACCTTGTGCTTGGTAAGCCAAGGTGATGGCATCCACTATCCAGTGGGCCATCCTCTGCTTGGAGACAGCCTTTCCCTTCTGCTGGCCTCTGTGACAGACAAAGAGCTGATCTGAGGTCCTGAAGCTTTGCGTTCTATCCACGTATATCCGCAGAGCACGGACGGGACAGAGTAAAGCTAGGGCTGGGTCTGCCTCCTCCAACCTGTCCTCCTACCTGTCACCCGGCCCGAACTCTAGGCACGATTCGTCGACTGAAAATGCCTGCAGGTCCCCTACCCTCTTGATGGAGGCCAGTGCAGCCAACAGCAAAGTCTTCATAGACAGAATCTTTAGCTCTGCCGACTGCAAATGCTCAGATGGGGCATTCTGAAGTGCTTGGAGCACCAGAGCAAGATCCCAAGAGGGTATGGAGGGAGGTCGAGGAGAATTTAACCATCTCACCCCCCTGAGGAACCTGACGACCAGGTCGTGCTTCCCAACCGACTTACCTTCTACGTGATCGTGATAGGCGGATGTTTCAGCAACATAGACTTTGAGGGTGGAGGGCGACAGCCTACGCTCCAATCCCTGTTGCAGGAAGGAAAGCACAGATGCGATCGAACATCTTCGGGGGTCTTCTCGGCGAGAAGAACACCACTCGACGAACAGGTTCCACTTCGTCTCGTAGACGGTGCTCGTGCCGAAGTGATGGTGTTAACTACCTCTTGGGGTAAGTCACCTAGAACCTCCGCATCCCATCCAGGGACCAGACATTAAGTTTCCAGAGGTCTGGACACGGGTGCCACAGGGTGCCCCGTCTCTGAGTCAGAAGGTCCTTCCTCAGAAGAATCGGCCAGGGAGGGGCTGTCGCGAGGAGCATAGGCTCCGGGAACCAAGTCCGGTTGGGCCAGTACCACGCCACCAACAGGACCTGCTCCTCGTCCTCCCTGACCTTGCACAGTGTCTGTGCAAGTAGGCTCACTGGGGGAAACGCATATTTGCGCAGGCCCCGGGGCCAGCTGTGCGCGAGTGCATCCGTGCCGAGTGTGCCCTCGGTCAGCGAATAAAACCACTGGCAGTGGGACGTTTCTGGGGAAGCAAACAGGTCTACCTGTGCCACCCCGAACTGTCTCCAGATCAGCTGGACCACCTGGGGGTGGAGTCGCCATTCTCCCGGAAGCCGGGACCCGGCCGTGAAGCCAATGCTGAAGCGGTCTCATATGAAGCAGGCCGAGTGGTGTTACTGCCGCCGCGGCCACCATATGCCCCAGGAGCCTCTGAAAATGTTTCAGCGGGACCGCCATCCTGCCTTGAAACGTGTTCAGGCAGGTCCCTGTGTTCGCACAACTGATCCCTGGACTGTGCAAGAATGAGCCAGTCGTCAAGATAGTTGAGGATGCGAACGCCCTGTTCTCTCATGGGCACAAGGGCCCCCTCCGCGACCTTCGTAAAGACACGGGGGGACAGGGACAGCCCGAAGGGCAGGACTTTGTACTGATATGCTCGACCCTCGAACGCAAAGCACAGAAACGGCCTGTGTCGAGGAAGAATCGAGACATGAAAGTACGCGTCCTTCAGGTCGATCGCTGCAAACCAATCTCGGGGACGGATGCATTCGAAAATGCGTTTCTGCATGAGCATCTTGAACGGTAGCTTGTGAAGGCTCCGATTCAGAACTCGCAGGTCCAAGATTGGCCGTAACCCACCGGTTTTCTTGGGTACAACGAAGTACGGGCTGTAGAAGCCTGTCTTCATATCGGCTGGAGGGACCGGCTCTATCTCGTCCTTCGCCAGTAGGACTGCGACCTCCGCACACAGCCAGAGAGCCAGAGAGCTAGCCTGATTCCACGAGTGGGCAGGTGGTACGTGAGGAGGCTTGGTTGCCTCCTCGAGCCGTCCACTGCTGCCCGCTGGCGAAGGAGGAAACTGCTTTTTTATTGAAAATTTGGTGGAACACAAACGGAAGAAAAGATTCTCCACCCGGCCCTCCTCCGGGGGATGGAACGGTGCGATCACCATCTCCTGAAGATCTCCGGGTCGCCCGTCTCAGGGCCGCTTGCCCTTGACCTTGCCACCCCTCTTGGCGGAGGCCTGGACGGGCGGGGCGGCCTGTTTGCGCCCGGCTCCTCAACGTCACTTGGGTGGAGGCTGCTGCTGCGACACGGAAGCGGAGGCAGACGCAGGCGGCCGCCCTCGGCAACGAGCAGGCAGAGGCGCTGCCGGCGGCGGGCTGGAGACAGCAGCTGACCGCCGTGGCAGGATGTGACTGATTGCCTCAGTCTGCTTCTGTGCGGCTGAGAACTGCTGGGCGAAGTTCTGGACCGAAGAGGCCAGTCCAGGACACGGGCGAATTAAGGAACCTGATCTTGTCGGTTTCCCTCATGTCAGCCAGACACAGCCAGAGATGGCGTTCCTGGACCACCATCGTGGACATCGCACGACCCACTGCCCGCGCCGTAACCTTCGTCGCACGAAGCACAAGGTCTGTTGCGGTTCTCAGTTCGTGCAGAACTGCGGGATCGTGACCACCCTCGTGCAAGGTCTTCAGTGCCTGGGCCTGATGGACCTGCAACAACGCCATAGCGTGTAAGGCGGACCCAGCGTCTCCACAAGCCTGGTAGGCCTTTCTGATCAGATCGGACGAGTACCTACAGGCCCGGGAGGGGAGACACGGGTTCCCCCTGGATGTGGAGTTAGGGCACAGTTGCATAGCAACGGCCTGTTCCACGGGAGGAACCTGCATGTAACCCTTTGCAGGTCGGGCAGATAGGGCACAGCGGATCTTCCCGAAGGAGCCCCCTGCACCGACACGTCATCTCCAGAAAATTCTGACCCACCCTCCGATGCAGCGATGGGCATCTGATCATCGAGAGGAGCCCCGAAGGATACGGATGGTACACACCTCGTGGGTGGCCCACCGCATTCCGACGGCAGCTCTACTGGCTGTCAAGTGCGGGAGGAGTGAGGGTTCCCTGGGGGTTGGGTCCCTGGGGGAAGCGCGCTCACCGTAACCCTCAAATCACCCACGCTACTGCCTGAAGTAACCCTCTGTGGAGGGTTAGATCAAGGCAGAGGCACAGGGACTCCACCCCTTGCGAGATGGAGTCTCGACCGCAACTCCGAGATGGTCATGTTCTCACTGCGGTCATCCACCAGTGTGCTGAACGCCCAAACACGAGATACAGCGCTGGTGACCATCCCTCGGTGACAGGTAACCACCGTATCCAGAAACACACAGATAGAATGTCATCTTGAAAAAGACGCAAGCTCTATCTGTGTAAGCTCTCCTCTTAGAAGGACGCTCTCCTTGGTTCTGAAGCACGCAGGGGGGAGGGTCGCGGCGACACAGTCAGGGAATAGTGCAGCCTGACGTGCGTGCTCTCTCTCACAAAGGCGCTCTCTTACCAGCCGTAAGAACGGCTTTTCAGCGCTCTCCACCTGGCGCACCGAACCAGCTGTGAGAACAGCCTTTGTGTTTGCTCTATAAAACAAAAAAGAGATATGATCAAAAAACCACACAACCCGCTGCTGTGCCGTCACACCAACACCGACTGAAGAGATCGCTTCAAAAAGACAGGCTTCAGACAGTTTCACTGCGTAGAAGAGAGTGATATCTGGACGAACCATTTACCACTTGGCTTCGAAGCAAAAAGCTAATTTGATGCAAGCACCTGTGTCTCATTTATACCCGCGCTGCGTGGCATAAGCACCTGGTGCAATCATTGCATGCCAATGTGCATTGGCTCGTTTAGTTACAGTCGAAGTAGATTGGCTCTCACGAGCGAGATTCCTATTCGTCGGTCTCCAACATGGCGTCGGAAGAAACCAACTGAATGGGAACTATACAGTGATATATATAATGTTGCCATGATATAAAATTCCTCTCATACAGTGCATGTAAACATCTTGTCTGTAGGTTTCTTAGGTTTTCTTTGTTCTTTTTATGTTTTGAATGCATCTTTCCCATACACATTAAAAAGGACGCCTCTTCTGATCTTCCAGACACTCTTGTAATCTGACGGAAGGTGCAGCGGTAAATAGGAAATCCTCATCATTGTGTTTTTTGTCTGCAGAACATCAAAGAGCAGAATAATGGAGTTGTAAAGGCTAATACAATTAAAGATGGATCTTGGAGATCATACAGCAGAAGGCCTCGCTCATCTTCACTGGGGAATACACTTGATGAAGTTCCTAATGAATTCAATTACGCTCAACCTGCTTGAAATATCACTCTCCAAATCAAGGGCCTGCAGTGCTAAAGATCAACCCAGTCACGAATCACACAAAACTATTTCAGCTGACAAATAAAATTCCTCCGTGTTGTAAGGGAAATTTTGAACATAACAAACTAAAGTACTGCGTAAGTAAAGCGAATTTACAGCGTAACTTTCGGTAATTATAGTGTAACTATAAAGTAAGTGCGTGTAGTTATAAGGGAACAGAATGTACTATTTGGGGAATAAAGGGGTAACTATCAGGAAAATTAACAAATTATTTATACTGTAAGTATTTTTTAATTAAGGGGTAATTATCCATGTAGTTACAGGGTAAGTATGAATCTGCGGGCTGTAAATTAAAGTGGTGCTTGTTCCCCTCTTGTTTCATGTAGTTACAGGGTAAGTATGAATCTACGGGCTGTAAATTAAAGTGGTGTTTGTTTTCCTCTTGTTTCATGTAGTTACAGGGTAAGTATGAATCTACGGGCTGTAAATTAAAGTGGTGTTTGTTACCCTCTTGTTTCATGTAGTTACAGGGTAAGTATGAATCTACGGGCTGTAAATTAAAGTGGTGCTTGTTCCCCTCTTGTTTCATGTAGTTACAGGGTAAGTATGAATCTACGGGCTGTAAATTAAAGTGGTGCTTGTTCCCCTCTTGTTTCATGTAGTTACAGGGTAAGTATGAATCTACGGGCTGTAAATTAAAGTGGTGTTTGTTACCCTCTTGTTTCATGTAGTTACAGGGTAAGTATGAATCTACGGGCTGTAAATTAAAGTGGTGCTTGTTCCCCTCTTGTTTCATGTAGTTACAGGGTAAGTATGAATCTACGGGCTGTAAATTAAAGTGGTGCTTGTTCCCCTCTTGTTTCATGTAGTTACAGGGTAAGTATGAATCTACGGGCTGTAAATTAAAGTGGTGTTTGTTACCCTCTTGTTTCATGTAGTTACAGGGTAAGTATGAATCTACGGGCTGTAAATTAAAGTGGTGCTTGTTCCCCTCTTGTTTCATGTAGTTACAGGGTAAGTATGAATCTACGGGCTGTAAATTAAAGTGGTGCTTGTTCCCCTCTTGTTTCATGTAGTTACAGGGTAAGTATGAATCTACGGGCTGTAAATTAAAGTGGTGTTTGTTACCCTCTTGTTTCATGTAGTTACAGGGTAAGTATGAATCTACGGGCTGTAAATTAAAGTGGTGCTTGTTCCCCTCTTGTTTCATGTAGTTACAGGGTAAGTATGAATCTACGGGCTGTAAATTAAAGTGGTGTTTGTTCCCCTCTTGTTTCATGTAGTTACAGGGTAAGTATGAATCTATGGGCTGTAAATTAAAGTGGTGTTTGTTCCCCTCTTGTTTCATGTAGATACAGGGTAAGTACAATAAAAACACGTACACAATCTGATATCACTCGGAAATCTTTATTTGAAAAACAACTTTTTTAAAACAGATTTACAACACTTATTGTGGAAATAACAAAAAAGAAGAAGAGGAACAAGAAGAGGAAGACAAGCAAGAGAAACAAAAAAAGGGATAAAACGTGCCACTTTCTGTCAGGACGTTATTATTTGAAATGAAAAGTTTATTTTAAAAAAATGAATAAGAAGTGTCATAAATCTGTATTGAATTAAGTTATTTTTCAATAAATGTTTCCAAGTGATATCAGATTTTGTACGTGTTTTTTATTGTAGACATGAAACTATTAACAGCCCGCAGATTCATACTTACCCTGTAACTAAATGAAATAAGCACCACTTACCCTGTATACATGGATAATTACCCCTTAATTAAAAAAGAATTAATTTTCCTGATAGTTACCCCTTTATTCCCCAAATATTACATATTGTTCCCTTATAATTATACGTACTTACTTTATAGTTACACTATAATTACTGAAAGTTACGCTGTAAATTCGCTTTAGTTACACAGTACTTTCCGGGCTGTAATCTAAAGCGTTACCAGCGTTTTTAATTATATTAAGCTTATATAAGATGTTTTTGTTAACCCTCTATGGTACGGTGTTGCCTCAAGGCAACATAGTCTATTTGAGTTTATTTTTAATAAAATGAAACACCAATTTATTGGTCAAACCTATCTCAGGGAAGAAGAACTCAAATACTAAATCAATGAAAGTGCAAAAAATTGGTCACGTGACCCACAGGGGTCCATTTTGTGTCCTGTTTCAGCACATGTGCACAGGTCACATGGCTCCATATTTTCTCCATTGATAAGTGCATTTTTCACTAATTTGCGTCCAGTTAATCACCTATTATGTTTTAGAGTAAATAACAAAAAACTGTGTGTTGCCTCAAGGCAACATTGTACCATAATGGAATCGCATAAGGCCATACCAGACACACTAGGTTGGATACAAATATAGTATATTTGTAAGGAAAAGACCTAGAATTATATAATTATATTTCCTTTTTTGCATGATTTTGTAATGCACTTATAAGAATAGTAATTCACATACTATAACTGCACATATTATGATCTGCACATTTTCTATAGCACTTAAAAAAGGTATAAAACACAACTGCCAGTTGATGAGGGTGAGGATGAGGTGTCATACTATAATGAGGAAGATGAGGTCATAGTGATAATCCGGCAGGGATAGAGTGAGGGTGAGATCGAAAATGGAGGTGAGGATGAAGATGGATATGATAACTTGATATGATAACTTGATATGATGGTTTGGTAATACTTGTGTTCCACGATAGTACAATGTTGCCTGTGAGCAACAGCTGAATTTGAAATGTTACTTTTTATTAAATATGAAATTTGTATTACATTAAAAACTGGATAAATGTGTTTGTTCAAGTGTCTGGTTAAAGAAATTTATGTTTTCAATAAATATATTTCTTTTTTCTACATGAAAATGTCAAATGTTTCAATTTGTCCATTGTGGTACAATGTTGCCTTAGGGCAACAAACTTTTAAACAATAAATAAGTAAAAAAATGAAAATATCAATAAAGATTGTTATAGTGTCCAATTTTACCACACCACAAATAATTTTTCCCTCACTGATATCATATTGCGTACCATAGAGGGCTAAATATAAGGGGAATTCTAGTTTTCTGTAGTAAACACATTCTTGTTTGATAAAACATTGATACTCTTCTTAATAGAACTAGTGTTCGTTGTCTGTAGCCTTGAACAAGTTCTCTGAAAGTTTTGTGTTTTCGCTCAAGGTGGGACAGCTGCAGATAACAGCAACTAAGGAATTTGTTATTGTGTTTTTGTGTTATTGGCCCTCACCCACTGAAATGAGAGTATAAAAGACCGAGTGAGGGGCTTTGGTTTTTGTCTTTCCTGACTGCAGACCTCTGCATGTCCGAATTGACCTTCTTGGCAAGAATAAAAGCTTTTAAAGACACTTAGCTTGTGTTTTTCAATTCCAGCTTCACCATGATAATTATTAAAGTTTCTTTTTTCCACGACAATTTGGCGACGAGGATGGGATCCCGTGAGTGATTCGTCTGGACCTCCAGCGTTGGTGATTGGCCATCCTAACTGAAAAAGAAGGTTAGCCTCTATCCCAGAAATTAAGGGATGAGAGGACTGACGGCTGGGGGCCCAAAGGAAAACGGTGAGACTGATTTTGAAATTCATAATAGTGAATAGGTACTGACATTTCTAGACAACAGAAATATACCTGAGGGTTTCACTAGTTTGTGAAACAGTTTCACTAGTTTGTGCAACATTTCTTACAAGTTCGTAAGAATCTTACAAGTTCGTACAGAAGTCTGTGCAGGCAGGACACAGAGGTGACGACCAGTGTGTAAGGTATAAAGATGTGTCTAAAGTATTCAGGTTTAAAGTATGGGGTCTGGAAATGGCAAAACACAAGTTTCCGACTGCAGAGGACTTGGATAGTCCCATTTACAGGGAAATGAAAAGAATAAATTTGGAGTAATAGATTTAAAAAGAAAAAAATAAGTTTTTCCAGCAAAGGGTACAACAATTGTGAAGGTTAAAGAAAGTATGGAAAAATTAAGAAAAATTGAAAAGCAAAAGAATGTTGAAGGACAGACAAGAAGATAAGTTTCAGATATATCAGAAAGCAATGAGTATGTGGTTAGAGGAATCAGAAAGACGTGAAAGAAAGAACTCCCATACACAGAGATAAAGATAAGTGTTCTCTCTATCCCAATGCAGAATTGCAGTGCGTAAAGGTGAGCCACAACCTCGACTCCTGCCCTAGGGCATCGCTTCCACGTGCACCACTGCAGCAAGAAGCACCACTAGATTACAGCGAGGCTGCAGGAGGATCAAACCAAGACCACAAAGCACCTTTCAAAAACCAAGACTCATGTATCACAATATCACCAGAAATATACAAAGAAAGAAGAAGAAAAGGTGAAACGACTCCAAGCAAAGGCTGTCTGCGACAAGCTCGTCCTGTCAGAACCGACAGCTGAAACAGACAGTGAAGAGACGACGAAAATGATTAATCAGAGGACAAACCAACCATCATGGCACCAATGGTGGAGGTCTCAGGACCAGAAGGAGCCATGCTGGTGTTTCGACCATGGTCAGAAAAAGACCTAAAAGAAGCAATGACTCATCTCTCTGACCCCAGAGAATCAGGTGACAAGTTTGCTGCAGAGTTTCTATTGTTCTGCCAAGATTTCAGTTCCACGGTAAATGAACTAAAATGACTGCTGATGCTCCGGTTGGGGCCAGCAGAGTGGCTCAAGATCAAAGCCCACTTTCCAACAACAGATTCGAGAAGAAGCAATGTCAACTGGACACATTCTGAAAATGCAGTGTACAGACAACACGTCAAAGACCTGTGTACACACATCAGGGAAGCATTACCTGCAAAGACAGACACTGCAAAAATAAGCACCTGCAAGCAAGATGAAGATGAAATGGTGCAAGAGTATTATGCCTGATTAAACGAACTGTTCAATCGACACAGTGGAATGTCAGAACCCCCAGGAAGTGAAATCACTGAGAGCCTGTGGGATGCGCACAAGCGCAACATTTTTCTCAATGGCTTGAGGCCAGAACTGTCAGCAGTGAAACTGAGTTGCATCGGATGGGACAAAGCCCGTCTGGACCTGATCAGAACACGCCGAAAACGACAGGAGGAATAACTAAAGAAAAAGAAGGAAAATACAGAAAAAGAGTTGAATATGGCTGCACTAACAATGTACCAAAGTTTGACAGACACAGATGGCCCAACACAAGGTGGGCGAGGTGGACGAGGAGAATATCAAGGACCAGCATGTGGTCGTGGCCATTTTGCCTGTGTGGAAGAAAAGGACATTGGAGAAATGAGTGCCCTGAAAACCCTATGGTGACTGGAATGGTGACTAAAGCAAAAAAATGATATAAATACTGTTCGGTTTCTCGCACAAACCGATCGTTTCGTGTCTTAAGACATCAATGTGTCATCACGAGCCGCAGGGTTTAATATGGATTTGTCTGTGCATGTTTTTTTTACTCTCATAGATTTTGTTACCATTCACATGCATTATACGACTGACAGACTGCAACGGTTGGAGTTAAAAATCTTCATTCGTGTTCTACTGAAGAAACAGTCACCTATATATTGGATGCCCTGGGGGTAAGCAGATAAACATCAAATTTTCATTTTTGGGTGAACTATCCCTTTAAGTTTAGCAGAAGGATCCATTTGTGTGATGTAGTTTGATGATTTTATTTGAAACTATAGGAAACTATAGGACTGAGTATTGTTATAGATCTCATGATTTGATTAGTTACTGATAATTTGAAAATATTTCAGGTACATGTAAATTTAAAAGAGGAAAATCTATTAATACTATAGACTATAGGAATTCTCACTATACATTATTATTATTATAATTATTATTAATTGAAGAAACTAATGAAGACATTACAACCATAGATGCTACAATTTTTAATAGCTGCAACAGTTCTCTAAAAAGAGAGAATGTGATAAGCCACTTTGAAGGTCTGAATATTATAATGCAATTCGATTAAAGCTTGCAATACAAGGCAAAAAAGAAAATCTGTGTAGTATGCTATTGCTAAAGCAAAATTCTGAAAAGTTTACCTAATTTAGTGTGGTTACCGAGCTGAGGATCTGGATCAATGGATCCATTATGAACTATTCCAGTTCTCCAAAATTACAGAAATTGACTAGTTTAAAGATTCGTTTAAAGATTTAATGGCATGTCAGCAGCCAAGGCTATTTTCATGGCAAGAGCTGGGTTATACAGAACTTCATTTTAAACAACTACATAGTTTAAAACAATAGATTAAAGTTATACAAAACATTTGTGTTAAAAAAGAGAGATAATTCTAAAACTCTTTATGGTTAGATTATTAAATAGATCCTTAAATAGGTAAACTAAGTAAAACCATTGCCTGCTTGCATTAAAAGCTAACAAAATATGGTTAAGAAAATGGTTAAGATTGTGCAGAACACACATATAGCTTTCATTGCTTGAAGATAGAATTTTGGGAGAAGATGATTAGTTGAAGGTTTTGATTAGTTGAAGGTTTTGTCTGTGTTACGAGATGGTGCAAAAATGAAAGAATTGGTAAAGATGGATATTATTATTTTTATTAATAATTACCTTGATAAACCAACAGAGATGTCTGTGTCTAGTAAAAAACAATCATTTATGAATCAAGAGTGATTGATTATATTAAATCCTAGTGAATGGATTGAGAAAAGTATAAACTGTGAAAAATTTTGTGTGATTGTATGTAATCAGAGAATAGCCTGGTCCTACCAGACTCTGGTACATTTCATTTCTCCATTGACAAGCTTTAACTTCCTTGAAGGCGGGTACTCTGTTTAAGTTTAAAACTATTGGATCTGCCATAACCCATCGCTAACGTTTGGTCGTGACAATAAAAAAAAAAAAAACTTTGGTCGTGGCGTATGTCATGCGTATGTCTTGTCATGGTAACTCCTTCACCACTAACAGAGCGAGCTGGAAAATCAAACTTTTCCCGAACCCCGTGGGGAGGAGTGCCACAACATCATGACCACCAACAAAACTCAGCAAAGATTGTTCTTGCTCCGGCTTTAACTTCTGGATATTCGGCAGCGTTGCCACAACAGACCGAATGGCTTCGCTCGCATCTTTCTCCGCCGCCATTACTGAACTACAACTCAAACTAGCGCACGACATCAACGTCATCGTTCTCAGCCACTCCCTCTGTTCACTGATTGGACCGGTTAAAATTTGGCCGGAGAAAACCAGCAAATATACCGCAAACCCAGACGACGTACTGAAGGAAAATGAAAATTGAGCGGAAGTACGTAGGAGGGCGGAGCCAGGCTAATCAGAGAAGGGAGTGTAAGGGAAATTTTGAACATAACATACTATATCAAACTATATAAGGCGTTTTTAATTATATTAAGCTTATATAAGATGTTTTTGTTAAATATAAGGGGAATTCTAGTTTTCTGTGGTAAACACATTCTTGTTTGATAAAACATTGATACTCAATAGAACTAGTGTGTTCGTTGTCTGTAGCCTTGAACAAGTTCTCTGAAAGTTTTGTGTTTTCGCTCAAGGTGGGACAGCTGCAGATAACAGCAACTAAGGAATTTGTTATTGTGTTTTTGTGTTATTGGCCCTCACCCACTGAAATGAGAGTATAAAAGACCGAGTGAGGGGCTTTGGTTTTTGTCTTTCCTGACTGCAGACCTCTGCATGTCCGAATTGACCTTCTTGGCAAGAATAAAAGCTTTTAAAGACACTTAGCTTGTGTTTTTCAATTCCAGCTTCACCATGATAATTATTAAAGTTTCTTTTTTCCACGACAGTGTCCAATGCAATCTGGAGTTGAAATGATCCAGATAGAGTTGACAAGTGAAAGATTTATAATAACAAATAGATTAGGACACAAACTGATTTTATTAGCATTCATAGTTTATGTAAAGTAGTTCTGTCTCTCTCTCTCACTCACTCACACACACACACACACACACAACTCATTTTGAGACATACAAATTTGAATATTTCATTAACACTTTACAATGAAGTTTAATGCATTAATGTTTATCAATTCGATATGATAAACTAGCAACAAACATTAACAGATTAATAAGCATGTAAATGGCTGTTCATTGTTAGTTCATGCATTAACTAGTGTTAACTAATTAAATTAAATTCACTAATTAAATCTCACTGTAAAAAAAATATACAAAATTATTTAAATTTTGCCTGTCAATCATGTTTTCATGGGCGTGGCTTTAGAGAGATGCCACGTGGTCCAGCTTAATTTAGCAAAATGGCTGCAATCAAATATACTGTAGCACCTTTAATGCAGTGAATGTATTTTTGATACTTTAAATATCATGGTCTATCCAAACTTTAAAAAAAGTGTAAACTTTGTTCAAATACCTGCAAATACTTATTATTATAAGTATTATTGCACCATAAACAGCAAACTTGAGCATAAAATCATCTAGAAAAAGAAAACACACTGTAAAAAGTTATATGACCAATAATTTATGACAACAAATGTTTTTACATTGCTTTAACTCATCAAAATAAGTTAAGCAATTTTCAACTTTTTTTATAAGTTATACAAGATTCAATTCAAGTTAGTTTAATGTAATTTAAGTTGAAATGACTTAAACATCCAAGTTGAGGCAGCAACTTTTTTTTTTTTCTTTTTTACAGTGGGAAGCATCCTAAATCGTAATTCAAGAACATAGAGCAGCGTTTGTATTTGATTAGCCTTCAGTGAGCCTGCTGTGCCCACACACTATGTAATTACTGGGTAATGCTTTTAATTGGAGACATTCCCGTAATTCCGACAAGAGCATTTCTGAGCTTAGACTGAGATTCCTCCCTTCAGGAAGAAAATCCACTTGATAAGCAAACAGGCGCTTTAACTTGGAAAGTGCATTCAACCATTTTAACTGGAGCAAGGATTTAAGCTTTTTCTTTCTTTTTTTAATGCTCAGGGACTTCAGACATAAAATTTCAGAAAGTTTTCAATGCCAAGATGCCATGTTTTGGGAAAAATGAAGATGGCAATATCCAAAATCCTTGACCTTGTGGGGACATTTTTTGGTCCCCATGAGGAAAACAGCTTATAAATAAAGAATTAGTTTTTTTGAAAATGTAAAAATGCAGAGTTTTCTACGATGGGTAGGTTTAGGGGTAGGGTTAGTGTAAGGGGAGAGAATATACAGTTTTTACAGTATAAAAATCATTATGTCTATGGAAAGACCCCATAAAACATGAAAACACAACATGTGTGTGTTTGTGTTTGTGTGTGTAAGATTAAGATTCCAGAATGAGAATTTGATGCTTTGACAACTCAATTTCACAGGGAGAATAGAGCAGAAAATATGTTAAATCATATGAAGACGGTGACCTGGCGGTAAGTACCAGCAAGTCAAGGTTTGACTGGTTAGCATGGACCCGTTATCCCTTGCTAACTAGCTGCAAAGATCATCGTTCTCCATTGACAGCCATTTAAGAGTAGTCATATAACCTGTCAAAATGTACTAAACACAAATGTAAAGGCCCATTCACACTAATAGTGAAATGAATAAGCCTCAGGCTGAAGGAAATGCAATTTCACGCTTGTACAGTAGAGGGCGCTGCTCAAACAAACCCTTCAGCTGTGCTGCCGGTTTGGATTGCAGAAGAATAATGCGCGCCGATTTTCATTTATACTTCTGCGTCATTGTCCGCGTCGACATGCAATTACACATGCAGAGGGAGCATGTGTACCCCTGAGGGAGGGGTTCTGGCAGACCAATCACAGCGCTTGCGGTCTGCGTAGAATTTTTGGAGAGGTGCACGTCAGGCTACGCGTGCTACACACAGCGTACGACATACACTATATTGCCAAAGTTTTGGGACGCCTGCCTTTACATGCACATGAACTTTAATGACATCCCATTCTTAATCCGTAGGGTTTAATATGGAGTTGGCCCACCCTTTGCAGCTATAACAGCTTCAACTCTTCTGGGAAGGCTTTCCACAAGGTTTAGGAGTGTGTTTATGGGAATTTTTGACCATTCTTCTAGAAGCGCATTTGTGAGGTCAGGCACTGATGTTGGACGAGAGGGCCTGGCTCGCAGTCTCCGCTCTAATTCATCCCAAAGGTGTTCTATCGGGTTGAGGTCAGGACACTGTGCAGGCCAGTCAAGTTTCTCCACACCAAACTCGCTCATCCATGTCTTTATGGACCTTGCTTTGTGCACTGGTGCGCAGTCATGTTGGAACAGGAAGAGGCCATCCCCAAACTGTTCCCACAAAGTTGGGAGCATGAAATTATCCAAAATGTCTTGGTATGCTGAAGCATTAAGAGTTCCTTTCACTGGAACTAAGGGGCCAAGCCCAACCCCTGAAAAACAACCCCACACCATAATCCCCCCTCCACCAAACTTTACACTTGGCACAATGCAGTCAGGCAAGTACCGTTCTCCTGGCAACCGCCAAACCCAGACTCGTCCATCGGATTGCCAGACAGAGAAGCGTGATTGGTCACTCCAGAGAACACGTCTCCACTGACACCACTGCATCCAACGCTTTGCATTGCACTTGGTGATGTAAGGCTTGGGTGCAGCTGCTCGGCCATGGAAACCCATTCCATGAAGCTCTCTATGCACTGTTCTTGAGCTAATCTGAAGGCCACACAAAGTTTGGTGGTCTGAAGCTATTAACTCAGCAGAAAGTTGGCGACTTCTGCGCACTGTGCGCCTCAGCATGCGCTGACCCCGCTCTGTGATTTTACGTGGCCTACCACTTTGTGGCTGAGTTGCTGTTGTTCCCAATTGCTTCCACTTTGTTATAATGCCACTTGACCGTGGAATATTTAGTAGTGAGGAAATTTCATGAATGGACTTATTGCACAGGTGGCAACCTATCACGGTACCACGCTTGAATTCACTGAGCTCCTGAGAGCGACCCATTCTTTCACAAATGTTTGTAGAAGCGTCTGCATGCCTAGGTGCTTGATTTTATACACCCGTGGCCATGGAAGTGATTGGAACACCTGAATTCAATGATTTGGAGGGGTGTCCCAATACTTTTGGCAATATAGTGTAGCTACAGTGCACACTCGACGCAGAAGTATAAATTGGGCTTTACTTCAGCAATAAAAACAAACAAAATAATGAAAGTAATTTTTGCTTATTCATATGGATCATTGAAGGTCATCAGCAAAAGCATTGTCCAAAAGTGAGATCAAATACATAAAGTATATTTGTGGAATACTGGAATACTGGAATACTGGAGCTGTTTTTATGCAAGTGAGATGAGTAAAAGCATGTTCACATTTAGTCTAGAACTACAAGTGATTTTTTTTTTTTTTTTTTTTTTAAAGGCTCTTAATAGCATGAAATTGGCTTTTATTAATGGTAAGACAGGGAGAAAATATACAAAATGCAGTCGCATTTGTGTGGCCAGCGCCACAGCAGTTAACTCATCTTAAGGACCTCAGGCCAATAATTGTCTTCTAAACATCATGAAAACCAAAACAACATGAAAATCAAAATGCCTTTGAAGATAATACGGAATGATTTTTGCTACCACAAGGAAAGAAACTATTACCAGATGAGCCAAGATGAGCAAGAAGAGGAAGAAAAAAAGCTTGTTTTTAATATCCCTCTCTCCAGTCCAGTCCAAGAAATAAATGAGAACAAGAACAGCTAGTACAATACATTATGGGTACACTGATACAGTTACTAATGTGAAGGGATTGCAAATGAGTTTTCCTGACTAGAGGAAGTCAGTAATGTTTTGTTCCAAAAGTACTTCAAAATATATTTTGTGTTCGGCAGAAGAAAGGAATGCATACAGGTTTTGAATGACATGAGAGTCAATTAAGTTCAGTTTAAGTTCAACTACAGCTACAGTCAAGCTATCTTTTTGAAAAAGTAGTTCAAGCAGACAAATACATTAAAGCTATTATATATTTTAAATATATACACTACCAGTCAAATGTTTGAAAGAAGTTTTTGAAAGAAGTCTCTAATGCTCACGAAGGAAACATGATACACTGCCATTCAAAAGTTTGGGGTAAGTTTAAAAAATATATATATACCTTCATTCAGCAAGGATGAATTAAATTGATCAAAAGTGTGAATCAGAAAATTGTTTTCAACATTGATAATAATCAGAAATGTTTCTTGAGCAGCAAATCATCATATTAGAATGATTTCTGAAGGATCATGTGACACTGAAGACTGGAGTAATGATGTTGAAAATTAAGGACCATATTTTATCAATTAGGGTGGCTGCATTAATCATGAGCATATTAATTTACTCTAAATACAACATTTATTGAAAACATAGCAGCATTATCTAAAAATATATACAAATATATTTATCTTACAAAAAAGGTTAAAATATTCACTGCTCCAGAAGGAAACAAAATATATTAGAGCCGGAGGGTGAAAAGATGTCCAAATTTTTCTTATTTTGTTTAAATATCTTTTTTTTCTTCATTTAGTACTGCCCTTCAGAAGCAACAGAAGATACTTAGCCTACATGTTTCCCGGAAGACAAATTAAGTACAATTTAGCTCCAGTGCTTCTGTCATTACAGCAACAATTAGCATTTTGAATGCAAAGTAGAGGTTCACTAGTGCTCTCAGACTTTTGGATGTTGTATGTTGAACAGGAACAGTAATGACTGTATGAGTATAGTTCAAAGACAAACTTGATGTTGGCTTGACAATGCCGTCTGGAAGTTTAACTTTTAGAAGCTTGAAGGTTTTAGAAGTCAGAGAAAGTCAACACTATGTTGCTAGCATGTTTTAGCTCATTGTTAGCATTCATTTACCATGTTTTAACACAGTTAATGTGTTAACATGTTTCTAACATGTTTTAGTACACTGTTATCGTGTTTAGCTTGTTTTGACATGTTACTAGCACATTGCTGGCATGTTAACTAACATGTTTAACACATTACTAGCAGGTTTGTAGGATATTTGAGCACACCAATAGCCTGTTACTAGCATGTTAAGCACACTAATAGCATGTTTTAACACATTGATAGCATGTTTCTAGCATATTTTAAGACATTGATAGCATGTTTATGTGTTTATATATACAGTTTTATATACAGTTGATATGTTTTAACATGTTTCTTTCATGTTTTAACACATTGTTATGTTCAGCTTCTTTCTAGCATGTTTAACACATTACTGGCAAGTTTGTAGCATGTTTTACAGCATGTTTAACACATAGCATGTTTAACACATTAGCATTCCTCTTGCATGTTTTAACCGTTAATGTTTTAACACATTTCTAACATGTTTTACACAATGTTATCATGTTCAGCTTCTTTTAACATGTTACTAGTATATTGCTAGCATGTTACTAGCATGTTTAACACATTACTAGCATGTTTGTAGCATGTTTGAGCATGTATGTTTCCCTTGATCTTCAAATTCAAAAAGTTGATTCATTTTAAAGAACCCTTTATGCCAAAAAGGTTCTATATAAGGAGAAATGTCTTAAATGATTGCATAATACTTTCATGTCTAACAGGTTATTTAATTTTTTTCTAGTGAAAAAGCATGTTTACGGACTGCTTAATTCATAAAATTTAATAACAATTAAAAATGAATTAAAACAAAATGATTTAATAAATCTAAATCCATGAAATGATCCCATGATGGATCCCTCTAAAAAATGGTTCTATATATGAATCCCCTGACAAAACCCTTTAAGATTCTATATAGAACCTTTTCTTCTAAAATGCCCAATGGGACTCAAAGCAGTTTTTTTTTTTTAAATCTATAATTTATATGAACCATCAAATTCTTAAGAATAAATCAGTCTTTTCACTTTCCAGCCAATTATTTGAAAATGCATCTGAAAAGTGATCTGCTGAAAAGCAGATACCGAGTGAACAACATTTGAGATGCGTGACCTATCATCCCACCTTTTGTAGTCCTGAACCATCAAGCTCAAGTGTGATAAACACTGCACCTTTGAGTCAACTTGGCACTTTTGTTTTAGCACACAACCGAAACACATCCTAGAAGTGAGTGCTTTAACACTACACACAAGCTATCTATAAAGAAGGGCAGTGTTACATAAACAAGCCTCACTTCTAAAAAAAAACTATTGAAGCTTGTCAGAGAGATCCGCTTGAATCGCTGGCCAACAGTGAGCTTCTGTATTCATGCTGTGTTCAACTCAAGGAAACAGCTCACCTAGTGTCATATTTCATTCTGCCTGGGCTTTGATCAAGAGGACTGCTGCTCCGGATTTCCTCACGATCATCTGTGATGGAAGGCGAGCCAGTCCACCACAGCAGGAGGAACATGGGCGGCTGGGAGAGTGCTGAGGGATGACGAACCTGCAGAAGACCAAGAGACCAACGTTTGTCTCAAATTTTTTTCTAATAACAGAACACAACATAATCCGATGTACAAACAGTCTGTGAAACCATGGGTGGCTTTTACACTGATGAAATTTCCTTGAGGGAACAAGAATATGGAGTTAAGGAATAGTCCCATTGAACACAGGACGACAAATTTTTAATGACAGGTAGAGCTCTAACGTAAAACAGCATGAAAACATAAAAATGGTCCATATGACTTTAAGGCTGACATATGTAATCAGAGTTTTAATGGAACAGTTTATTGAACCTTTAAACAAAATCTAAATTAAACAAATCTAAAAAAAAAAAAGTTTGCATATGTTGACTACTGTCACGCCCTGCTCTGACACACAAGGGTTGAGGATCCAAATGCAGTTTTTATTAGGGGTAAACCACAATCATAATCCATATGACAGGCAAGGGTCAAAACCACAGGGAAGACAATCCAAAACAAGCAACATGCAGGGTAGAAAGCAAGGGAATTAAGGCAGAAGGTCAGAACCAAAACACAGGAGACAAGAGAGAGCACTCAGAAATGCAGTGTGACACATACAAGACTTTGCAATGAGTGACTGAATAAACACAGCTTATGTAGGCAGAGTTAACAAGGGTAATGACACACAGGTGGACGTGATAAAACAATAATGAGTCCAGGCAATGGGTTATGGGAAGTGTAGTTCATGGTGGGAAAGCCAATGAGACGGGAGGAGTGCCCTCTAATGGAAATCAAGAGGTAATGATATAGTGGAAATACAGAGGTCATACTTAAGGAAGAAAAGTCACTTTTTATTCTCAGGCCCAAAAATATGCAGTTTGGTGTAGATGCTGATATTTATATGACCAAAACGTATGAAGCTTTTAATGTAAATCAATATGAGATCCTTATAAAAGTATAGCAGACTTACATGAAATACATAAAAATATCAGTTGTCACTATATCTCCTAATAATATGTCTTAGTACACTGAAAACCCTAATAAGTTGATTGAACTCAACTTGATTTAAGCAAACTCGTTCCCTCAATTTAATTGAGTAATGGAGTCTCCCAAAACTTGTATATTTAAGTTCACTTAACTTGGTGCTCACGTTGACTGTACTTAAATTGTTAAGTTCACCAAACATGGTGTTTATATAATGTACTTAAACAATTAAATTCACTTAACTTGTTAATTTTAAGTGTACTTACATATTTAAGTTAACTCAACATTAAACTGAAATTAGAAATTATTTATAAATTACAATTAAAAACAGAAGTTATTTTTGACTGTAAGCTTTGTGCAAAAATACCACACTGAAAAAAAACATACTGAACAGCATATTGAATGTCTTTACTGACCAAAATGTCATGATATTAATGAAAGTCCACACAGCTGTAATGGAAATGGAATTGGCACACAACCACACTGTACAACACTGTAAAGGTAGTAACAGTAGTAACAATATGACAATAACAATATGAGCTGAAATAAAACATACTGAACAACATATTCTGTCTTTGACAAAAATTTCACAATACTAATGAAATACAGTACACACTGTAATGTACATGTAACTGGATTACAACCACAACTACATCAACTGTAGAACTCTGTGCACTTAAAGAAAGTAGAGTCATCGTCTCCAAGCAGGATAGGTAGCCCTCGAAGGACAAGGATTTTGACCTCAGTTGGCTGGGATGACTTTAGTGGGAAAATAAGAAATTCCATTAATTCCACAACAACTCACTATCAGTATGTTTGCAGTATTTTTATGAAAATATACTTACATTTCCACATGTTCTTGTCTCATATCACCTGTAACAGAAAAACAATTGAAAATATTAACGTTAACAAAGTCGATGCAAAAATATAAAAGAAAAAAATTACATTATTTATAATTTTTAATCTTGCAATGCTATTCAAAATACACCTAAACCAACAAATAAAGGTCTCTGGCTCTAAAAAAATGACATACATGCTTGGAAGGTAGATCAACTAGATTTAGCTATTAAAACTTGCAATCTTTGATCGCTTTGTAGGTAATTATTGGTAACGAGTGTGAAGATGGACTGTGATTTCACCGTCTATGAAACATCACTATTGGTCTCATGTTGCAATGTTCTTAAAATGTTCTTTCTCACAGAAATGGACGATTAAACTGGTTCAGTGTACGTTATTAACTAATATGTTTCAATACTACAAATCAAATAAAGACTCATTTGATATCTCAGTTATACCATCACAAACCCATCAATAAAAATATCGTTAATTAATGACTATGTTAGCAAAGTTTCACCGGGAAACTATAGCAACGTATCATTAAGATTTAAACAAGCATTTCACTATTAAAAATCACATTCAAAATAACAATTCAAAAAATATTTTTTAATTACTGAACTTAGGAGTGATGGAAAAGTCCTTTCTTAATTTGAATCAGCAGCAACAGACGAAAAGGACCGCCTTTTGTAAATATCCACCAATCAGTGCATTAGTTCTCTTGTTGCCAGGCAGAACTCCTTGCATGGCCAATCACGTCAAAGGCAGACCAGAGTGAGCTATTTTAATTAATTATGATTTTGAGTTCATAGCACTTGAAATCTTAAGTTTATGTATTTTGTAGGTTAATAAGTTAAACTAACATATTTTTGAGTATCTTGACTAAACAAGTAATATTTAGTCATGATCACTTGATTAAGTAAAGACAACATTAGGGTTTACAGTGTAAGATCATATTAATGCTTAGTTTTATGATCAAATCTCTGTAGTTTTTATCTTGGGGGTAAAACATATAATGCAATGCAATTCAATGATGATTGAGAGATTGAACAAATAAATATTCCTCAAAGCCTGATCATATTTGATATATTTTTTTGATATATTTTAGATTTTTCTAAAAATATATGTATGGATAATCAAGTATACCTAAATTAAAAATCTAAAAAAGAAGTAAATACTAAAAGGACTAATAGTTTATATTATATTAAACAGTTAATAATAATAATAATAATAATAATAATAATAATAATAATAATAAAACTGATAATTTAGAGGCTATAGAAATTTGTGTATCAAATATGATACAGCAAGCTTTATAGGGTTAAAATTCATACAGATCACTTTTACTTGGTTTGGTGTTGACTAGGGAAGCACCAATATTAAACTTCTGGACAATACCAAATAGTCAATATTTATTTTCATGTTATTGCATATTATTGATAAATTACAGATCATTTTTTTATCAAAATAAATTTTAATAAATTAATAAAACAACCATTCATTCATAAACTAAAATCAGCCGTTTATAATGCTTTACAAGTAAATGTAGGCATCACAACATTATAAATGTTCAGTATTGTTGCAATTTTGCAAAAAATTTAATTTTAATAGTTTATTAATGTTTATAAAGATTAACTATATACAACTGAAACCAATACATTTTTTTAAAAGAAAAAGACCAAATAGCGACATTGTACCAGTACTGTACATCATGCATCCCTAACATTACTTTCAAAATGTCATTGGCTTTTGTAACATTGTTAAAAGCCTATGATTATGTTAAAGAAAGACATCAGAATGAGACAAAAATAACTTTTAAAGCTGCCACATTAGAGTGCAGAGTATCTGACCTGCTCTGCTCTGTGTGACATACCGTGTTTCTTCTCATGTTAAACACAACGTTCTTACCACTCTCTAGATGAATGGATGGACAGACGGACGGACGGACGGATGGATAAATGGGTGGTTGGATGGATGGATGGACGGACGGACGGACGGATGGATGGATGGACGGATGGTTGGATGGACAGATTGATGAATGGATGGAAAGACGGATTGATGGATGGATGGATAAATGGATGGATGGATGGATGGATGGATGGACAGGTGGATGGATGGACAGGTGGATGGATGGATGGATGGATGGATGGATGGATGGATGGATGGATGGTTGGATGGATGGATTGATGGATGGACGGATGGATGGATGGATGGATGGTTGGATGGATGGATTGATGGACGGACGGACGGACGGACGGATGGATGGATGGTTGGATGCATTGATGGATTGATGGACGGACGGACGGATGGATGGATGAATGGATGGACGGATGGATGATGGAAGGTTGGAGGTATGGATGGATGGATGGACAGACAGACGGATGGATGGACGAATGGATAAATGGTTGGATGGATGAATGGATGTTGGATAGATGAACGGATGGAGAGACAGATTGAAGGATGGATGGATGTGTGATATTAGCTGCTCTGGAAAAATTGTCAAACCCTGTTGTAAGTAGAGATAAACAGGGATAAAATAATTAATTTTGCATGCTTCTAATTTAGCGTGACAACAGCTTTTGGTCCCACTTTATATGATTATATACACTGATCAGACATAACATTATGACCACCTTCCTAATATTGTGTTGGTCCCCCTTTTGCTGCCAAAACAGCCCTGACCCGTCGAGGCATGGACTCCACTAGACCCCTGAAGGTGTGCTGTGGTATCTGGCACCAAGATGTTAGCAGCAGATCCTTTAAGTACTGTAAGTTGCGAGGTGGGGCCTCCATGGATCTGACTTGTTTGTTCAGCACATCCCACAGATGCTTGACTGGTTTGCAATGTATTTTTGGGAAGCCACAGGCAAAAACATAAATTGGCGCCTATGCAATACTTTCTCAATACCAAATACGGCATGTTATTTATTAAAAAATAATATTTAAATATATATATATATATATATATATATACACTCACCTAAAGGATTATTAGGAACACCTGTTCAATTTCTCATTAATGCAATTATCTAATCAACCAATCACATGGCAGTTGCTTCAATGCATTTAGGGGTGTGGTCCTGGTCAAGACAATCTCCTGAACTCCAAACTGAATGTCAGAATGGGAAAGAAAGGTGATTTAAGCAATTTTGAGCGTGGCATGGTTGTTGGTGCCAGACGGGCTGGTCTGAGTATTTCACAATCTGCTCAGTTACTGGGATTTTCACGCACAACCATTTCTAGAGTTTACAAAGAATGGTGTGAAAAGGGAAAAACATCCAGTATGCGGCAGTCCTGTGGGCGAAAATGCCTTGTTGATGCTAGAGGTCAGAGGAGAATGGGCCGACTGATTCAAGCTGATAGAAGAGCAACTTTGACTGAAATAACCACTCGTTACAACCGAGGTATGCAGCAAAGCATTTGTGAAGCCACAACACGCACGACCTTGAGGCGGATGGGCTACAACAGCAGAAGACCCCACCGGGTACCACTCATCTCCACTACAAATAGGAAAAAGAGGCTACAATTTGCACGAGCTCACCAAAATTGGACAGTTGAAGACTGGAAAAATGTTGCCTGGTCTGATGAGTCTCGATTTCTGTTGAGACATTCAGATGGTAGAGTCAGAATTTGGCGTAAACAGAATGAGAACATGGATCCATCATGCCTTGTTACCACTGTGCAGGCTGGTGGTGGTGGTGTAATGGTGTGGGGATGTTTTCTTGGCACACTTTAGGCCCCTTAGTGCCAATTGGGCATCGTTTAAACGCCACGGCCTACCTGAGCATTGTTTCTGACCATGTCCATCCCTTTATGACCACCATGTACCCATCCTCTGATGGCTACTTCCAGCAGGATAATGCACCATGTCACAAAGCTCGAATCATTTCAAATTGGTTTCTTGAACATGACAATGAGTTCACTGTACTAAAATGGCCCCCACAGTCACCAGATCTCAACCCAATAGAGCATCTTTGGGATGCGGTGGAACGGGAGCTTCGTGCCCTGGATGTGCATCCCACAAATCTCCATCAACTGCAAGATGCTATCCTATCAATATGGGCCAACATTTCTAAAGAATGCTTTCAGCACCTTGTTGAATCAATGCCACGTAGAATTAAGGCAGTTCTGAAGGCGAAAGGGGGTCAAACACAGTATTAGTATGGTGTTCCTAATAATCCTTTAGGTGAGTGTATATATATATACATCGATCAGGCATAGCATTATGACCACTGACAGGTGAAGTGAATAACACTGATTATCTCTTCATCACGGCACCTGTTAGTGGGTGGGATATATTAGGCAGCAAGTGAACATTTTGTCCTCAAAGTTGATGTGTTAGAAGCAGGAAAAATGGGCACGGCTAAGGATTTGAGCGAATTTGACAAGGACCAAATTGTGATGGCTAGACGACTGAGTCAGAGCATCTCCAAAACTGCAGCTCTTATGGGGTGTTCCCGGTCTGCAGTGGTCAGTATCTATCAAAAGTGGTCCAAGGAAGGAACAGTGGTGAACCGGCGACAGGGTCATGGGTGGCCATGGCTCATTGATGTACGTGCGGAGCGAAGGCTGGCCTGTGTGGTCCGATCAAACAGATGAGCTACTGTAGCTCAAATTGCTCAAGAAATTAATGCTGGTTCTGATAGAAAGGTGTCAGAATACACAGTGAATCACAGTTTGTTGCATATGAGGCTCCACTGCCAAAAGCGCCAACAGTGGGCATGTGAGCATCAGAACTGGACCACGGAGCAATGGAAGAAGATGGCCTGGTCTGATGAATCACATTTTCTTTTACATCATGTGGATGGCTGGGTGTGTGTGCGTCACTTACCTGGGGAACACATGGCACCAGGATGCACTATGGGAAGAAGGCAAGCCTGCGGAGGCAATGGGATGTTCTACTGGGATACCTTGGGTCCTGCCATCCATGTGGATGTTACTTTGACACGTACCACCTACCTAAGCATTGTTGCAGACCATGTACACCCTTTCATGGAAACGTTATTCCCTGGTGGCTGTGGACTCTTTCAGCAGGATAATGCGCCCTGCCACAAAGCAAAAATGGTTCAGGAATGGTTTGAGGAGCACAACAACGAGTTTGAGGTGTTGACTTGGCCTCCAAATTCCACAGATCTCAATCCAATCGAGCATCTGTCGGATGTGCTAAACAAACAAGTCCAATCCATGGAGGCCCCACCTCTCAACTTACAGGACTTAAAGGATCTGCTGCTAACATCTTGGTGCCAGATACCACAGCACACCTTCA
>CM077170.1:43832848-43865348 GCA_039654105.1 Coreius guichenoti | reverse complement strand
TAAGCATATGAAATGATTGGTTCATAAAGTGAGAGTTGTGACTGCTGGCAGCCTGTCATCGAACGCAGACGGGATACAGAAGAGATGCTGTCAAGGGATCGATATCCAGATGACTGCTGATAAAGAGAACAGGTCTGCTCTCCTGCAGAGTGGATCTTTGAATCCAGGCCGAGGTGAAAATGTGGATTAAAGGACATTATATCTGTTTGACGGCTCACCTTCAACTGATGGTTTGATATAATGATGAAAAACAATCATTCCGATCCACAAAACCGGTCATCAATAAAACCGAATGGGTCGGAGCGGCTCTCAGCTCACTGACTTATTGAGCCTCATTCATGACACAAGAGCAGAACCAATTTATGCTAATTCATTCATAAGTCCATTGTTGGAAATTTCTTCAATTTTGGGCACTTTTATGTCCCAGGGGTTGATTGTTATTTCAAGAGCTTTGCCACTTTTTTCTTTTTGTTATATGAAGGTCACATTATAATTAATGCCTTCATCATTCATATTTATATTTCATTATATTTTAGATGTTACAGCCCTTGTTTGAGACCCATTTAAAATACATAAATAGAAATATGTATTACTTTATAAATAAATATATCCATGATCATAAAAATATTAACTAAAATGATTATATTATTATTATTTTATAATTTTAGATTATACTGATACCCAGATTTTCAATCTTGAATTAAATACAAATATTTATTATTCCATATATAAATGTATCCATGATAAAAATTGGAATAATAATAATAATTTAGATTTTACTGTCCTTGTTTGAGGTCCAGATTTGTAATAAATAAATATTAATTTAAATAAAAAGTATAATAATCCATAATATTTATGTGTTAATATATAATAAATATATTTATATACATTGAGGCCCAGATTTTCAATAAATAAATATTAATTTAAATAAAAAAGTATAACAATCCATAATATTTATGTGTTAATATATAATACATGTATTTATATACATTTATAAATACATTATGTATTATTTTATATGCAAATATATCCATCATAAAAATATGATTTAGAATTATTGTATTATTATTATTTTATAATTTAGATTATATGGTTAGATTAATACCCAGATTTTTTTAAATTCATTAATTACAAATATTTATTATTCTATATATATATAAATGTATCCATGATAAAAATAGGAATAATAATAATAATATACAAATATATCCATCATAAAATGATAATGATAAATTATATCTAAACAGAGTTAAATAATTAAAAAAAAAAAAAATTGTGAGAAAATAAAAAAGTGCTTTTTTTGTAAAGTTAGTTTACTTACTTTATCAAGGATTCAACAGTAAGAAAAACATAATTTGTAAACAGAATATTTTTATCATGCATAATTTACAAATCAAGCTGTTATTGTTTCAAATTATGCTAAAAGTGTGAAAATACTTAATTATGTGTGTATTTAGAATACCCTGTTATGAATGTATAGTATATACACTGTTGGACATTGTTAGTGGACAAACTAAACTAGTGAGAGTGCAAACTGTGTTTTAAGAGTGAAAAGTGTTCAAAGATTCATCTTCTAGAAGCGCACAGGTTCAAAAGCACCCATAACTAAAGAGAAACATGTAAATCGTCAAATGAAACTGTGTGTGTGTTGTGTGTGCGGCACTTTATCTTCTCTGCACTGATTCTCTATACACCGGCTCCCCTTCAGAGAGACAAGCTAAATAAAAAACAGCTCAGAAAGGCTGGATAAAGGATGGGCTTTCAACCTAACAATCAATGGATGTGTGACCATAGGTATCCCAGCTCACACAAATTTATGGGGTCAGAGGTCAGAACGGAGGAAACAAAACATTGCAGGTAATATACAACTCTGGTGTGTAAGCGCCGACCTTCCCAACAGCACAGTCAACACCCTACAGTCAATAAAAACACACACTCATTATGTGAAGCGAGAAATGGGAATTTTTGGGAATTTTTCAGATTGACACCTAAAGTTGTCACATAAGCACATATAGCCCTGCTATGATAAGATGTCTCATGTCAGTAGTCTGATGGTGGGCATGTCGCTCAGGACATGTAAATTCTTCACTCACAGCCCGGGACCTCATTCATGAGACTCGTGGATTGCCGGGATCGGCGGTCGCTGTGGGAGTGTGAAGTCAAGTGTGACTGCCACTGCAGTGATAGCAGATAAACTGTGTCTCCTGCCACAGACCTCTGCATTTCCCCAGGAAAAACACAGCTGTTTTCCAGCTCACGCAGGAGCCGCAGCCACAACCACTAGAGGGCACTCTAGAGGACGAGAGCAAACATGACAGTGCAGAATGAGCCGCCACTGGATCGAGATCAAAAGAGAAAGCAGTGAGGGGGAAGAAACATGAGCCATGGGCTGTTTGCACATGAAATATGATGTTGTTTTATATAGAGAGAAAAAATGTGTTTTTCATGCACTTAAGATAGCTTATCCAAAAATGAACCATGTTTCAGTTACAGTCCAATTCCAGATGTTTTCTTTCTTCCATGCTGCACATTGGTGGTGGTTGAGGAGATCCCTCCTTATACATAAAGCGCTATATAAATGTAACGAATGATTACCTTTTGCTTTTGCGCTATACCGTTTCACTCTGAAATGTCAGATTCATGTTGACTTCAATTCACAGCCAACAGCAGGTGAGATAAACTTCTTATTTTAGGGGAGAGAAACTAGTTTTTTTCCCCTCTTAAATATGTGTTGAACTCTTCCAGTCGTGGACAAAACGTTCCCTCACCTCCCAGCACAATCATATCAAATCATCTTTAAATAAGGGGGTTTTGCCAGCGGACCTGTTGAACACTCAGAGATGCGGGTGTCTGTCGCTGAGGAGCCGCCGCGAGAGCGCGAGATAATTGGCCGAGACAGAGCACCATTTGGTGCCTCTGGGGTTGTTTGAAAAGTAATTGGATTTTCCCTCAGACCATGGGGAATTGAGGAGTGTTGGAGAGGAAAGGAGCGTGGACAACAGTGTACTCGACTCTGATTGAAAAAGAATCAGGATGGCTCTTCCATTACTGTGAAAACACCTTCCCTCCCGGAAGAGCTTTTCTCTCATGCATTTGGTGTCTATTTTTCTCTCCTTGCATTGTTGTCCTGTGTTCCTGTAGCTGCTGTTATTTTGAGAAGGGAGGAGAAAATGTCGGCTTGTGTCCTCAGCAGGAAGTGATTAGTGAGGTTGACTAGTTTAACTAGTTTACCCCCCCCCCCCCCCATTTATTTATTATCACATATATTTGAATTACTTTTAATTTAATTCCATTTAATTTTGTATTTTTTTTTTACATTTATTAATTGTGGAGTCATGGAGAGATGACTGACAGGATGATGGAGGAGGATTTGCTGTGCAGCAGATCCTGAGCGTCATTCAGTTCGTGTTCTTGATCGTACTTTGCTTTGGGGTAAAAAGAACTTTGAAATACCTTCGCAGCGTTATACGGTTAATGAACATCCCGACGCCGTTTAGATGAATAGCCTATGTGAAAAAAAACACACTACAAATGTGACATTTTAAAGAGAAAGCGTCTGATCGGATCATATCAATGTGGATACGTTTGCACCAGCTCTGCGATTTATACCACTTTATACAATATAGCCAGGGGCGATTCCAAGATTTTATAAATGGGGGGGCACGGGGGGACCAAGAACCAGTCGGGGGGGCCAATCAGAAAATTCAACTGAAAATAAATACTGGTTTAGAAGATATTAAGCACGATTTCCAAAATCTTGTGCAATGCCCTGTGCCTAATATAGATGGTATTAAATGTGGCACTGCACAAGAGCCTGAAAATCATTTTGTATTTTGCATGGATTGGACAACACGGTTCTGTTCCAATAAATAAAAAAAAATCACACAGGCATTAATTAGTAATTTAACATGCTTTATTGTCAACACAAAAATTAAATGTGTGTGTGTGTGTGTGTGTGTGTTTGTGAACGTTCTTAGCATGAAATCTGTGTCTGTTCATGTGGGTTAACTGCACCATCACATGATGTGTTATGCTATGCTCTGCCTCAGAACAGCTGTATTCTGCGGTTTTTGTGCTGGCTACCAAATAGTCTAATAAATACTAGTAAAATGGTCTAAAACACTGGAAGATGACATCTGTCAATATACCTTGAGGTCCAAGAGGAACAGCAAATTCTGATCCAGATAGGACTGGGTGGTGCTCTCTGTCACGGTCACCTTTGGAATCTGACTAAATTCTGCCTAAAAATAAACAAAAACCTATTAAAGGAATAGTTCACTTAAAAATGAAATATTTTGAAGAATGTTGGTAACCAGAAAGTTGATGGACCCCATTGACTAGTATTTTTTTCCTACTATGGCAGTCAATGGGGTCTATCAACTGATTGGTTACCAACATTCTTCAAAATATCTTCTTTTGTGTTCAGCAGAAGAAAGAAACTCATACAGGTTTGAAACAACTTTAGGATGAGTAAATTATGACAGAATTTTCATTTTTAGGTGAAAGTAAATATGTATGTGAGACATAATTATAAACTATAAATTGTCTACTTTTATTTGTGTACACTCACAATAACGACAATAGTCGTCAGTAAGCGCGCCGGTAGAGTGCGACTGACGTGTGATTATCGAATCTCAAACCAGTGCATTTCATTTTAAATGTGCGTGTCACAAATCTTGCAGAATCACTTTGTCATCGTATTAAGGACGTTAATAGTTAGATTAAGGTGTGTACATGTCTGTAATGCACTCCGATAATGCGACTAAAATAGGAATACTCCACGTCTTAATTCGATTTGCGTTTACTTCGATTATGATTTTAGCCGGATTAAGGTAATTATAAATCGCTGTTTACATGGTAGTTTCTTAATCAGAGTATTGTCTTAATCAGGTTAATATCGGAGTATTGTTGTCCATGTAAACATACTGACTGACACATACACTATAATGCCAAAAGTATTGGGACACCCCTCCAAATCATTGAATTCAGATGTTCCAATCACTTCCATGGCCACGGGTGTATAAAATCAAGCACCTAGGCATGCAGACGCTTCTACAAACAATTGTGAAAGAATGGGTCGCTCTCAGGAGCTCAGTGAATTCAAGCGTGGTACTGTGATAGGTTGCCACCTGTGCAATAAGTCCATTCATGAAATTTCCTCACTACTAAATATTCCACGGTCAACTGTTAGTGGTATTATAACAAAGTGGAAGCAATTGGGAACAACAGCAGAGAGCTTCAAGGAATGGGTTTCCATGGCCGAGCAGCTGCATCCAAGCCTTACATCACCAAGTGCAATGCAAAGCGTTGGATGCAGTGGTGTCAGTGGAGACGTGTTCTCTGGAGTGACCAATCACGCTTCTCTGTCTGGCAATCCGATGGACGAGTCTGTGTTTGGTGGTTGCCAGGAGAACGGTACTTGCCTGACTGCATTGTGCCAAGTGTAAAGTTTGGTTGAGGGGGGATTATGGTGTGGGGTTGTTTTTCAGGGGTTGGGCTTGGCCCCTTAGTTCCAATGAAAGGAACTCTTAATTCTTCAGCATACCAAGACATTTTGGATAATTTCATGCTCCCAACTTTGTGGGAACAGTTTGGGGATGACCCCTTCCTGTTCCAACATGACTGCGCACCAGTGCACAAAGCAAGGTCCATAAAGACATGGATGAGCGAGTTTGGTGTGGAGGAACTTGACTGGCCTGCACAGAGTCCTGACCTCAACCCGACAGAACACCTTTGGGATGAATTAGAGCGGAGACTGCGAGCCAGGCCTTCTTGTCCAACATCAGTGCCTGACCTCACAAATGCGCATCTAGAAGAATAGTCAAAAGTTCCCATAAACACACTCCTAAACCTTGTGGAAAGCCTTCCCAGAAAAGGGTGGGCCAACTCCATATTAAACCCTACAGATTAAGAATGGGATGTCATTAAAGTTTATGTGCACTTTTGGCAATATAGTGTATCTTGTAAAATGTGCCAATACTGATATGGTGGCTGATATATCGTGCATCCCTATTCACAGCCATGTGTTTTATGACAGAAGTAGGGTTTTCGTGCTCCAGAGAGTTTCTACATCACCGCACGAGTCCCACTGAAGATCAGCCTTCTCTTCAGATGAGGGTCTGTGAGAGGACGAGAAATGAGATTAGCTATCACTTCTCACCTGTTTGCCCACTATACCAGTGGCTATTATTTACATTTATATGCTAACTGCCCGTTTAGACCATTGAAATTCAAGAACAGTCTGTTTAGCTTGTCTTCATCACTGAATGGAGTCAAATGCACTTGTAGTTTTTATTTTTTATGAATGCAGGCATCTATAGATAGATTTACACCGGTTGATCACAGTTAATATCTCCAGCTGGCTCTCTATACTTGTTCAGTGATTCAGTGTTAGTCATTATGTTGTTCTGTTATATTTCTCTGGTAGTACAAACTCAATATCCAGTAAATAGCTTTTGTATGATCTGATATGACACTTGATTGGTTGATTGTATTGATAAGGACGATTTTGTGTAAACTATTTTTACTTAATAGGTCAAAAGTGGATTTTATTGCACTCAGCACATTGGGTTTTCTATATATGGATTTTCTATAACACTTGATAATGAAAGTAAGGATTTTTTCATCCTTCGTTCTTTAAAGGAACAGCACCCCCAAAAATAAATTAATAAATAAACGGTTACACTTTATTTCGATAGTCCACTTTAGACATTCCACTAACAGTAACTTGTCAACTACATATTAGCTACCATTCATTAGAGTATTAGTAGTTGACTGTTAAGTTAGGGTTAGGGTTTAATTTTGCAAGTATGTGTCAACTTATTCTAAACCAAAGTTAGTAGATTAAGTTAACAGTTACTTATAGTCAGCAGAATGTCTGTTGATGAAGCATCAAAATGAAATGTTAGCAGATATTAAACAAACAGACAGCCTACTAATACTCTAATGTTTTATAGTTGGTTGTACACTCGTTATTGCTGTGCATTGTGGGATAGAATGAGTGCACTCGATAACGTCCACTATGGTTTCAGACACCACTACAAAAGGCTGTCCCCTCAAAAAGTGCCCTATTTAAGGGTATAAGGGGTGATTTCTGACACAGCCTAGCATGTTTAATTTTTTTCGGTCCTCCACGATGGATTCCGTCACATCTGTGAAGTTGACCAATAGGAGCACAGAAGCTCTTCATTACACAGCTTTTAAACATGGCAAAACGAACACAGGACGATTGTATTGTTGTTGCTGGGTGGAATTATGCAATGGATACAAGGTTTGTGGAGATAATACCACTGCCTTTATGATGTTGCGCCGAACTGCAGAGATGCTTTCTTAACTGCTGTTTTCTCGTCGCTGTCTTTTTTGTAGAGATGCACAGATCGACCGGCTAGGGATCAGAATTGGCCTATTTTCCGCATGATTGGCCTGGATCGGTGACCGGCCGGTCAGTCTCACATCTTACCGATTCCAAGCCGTTTTTTGTTGCCAGCCACACGGGCAATAACGTCAGCTGTGGGCTCTCGCTCTTTTCTCTCTGACAGCGAAGTGACACACACATCCTCTCACTCACTTGTCTCATTCGCTCCGGTTAAACAGTGCTTGTATTGCGCATCATTTTAGTAATTCCTGCAGGTTTCGCAATCACACCAAAAGCGTGCGCACCTCCGATCTATATAAGTGCTTCTCAGTCTCAAACAGCTTGTGAGTCGCTCAAGTACCAAAATGAGTGGCTCACTGCGCTTAAACGGTCAAATACATGCAAAATTATGTCAAAATGCTTGTCTTGGCGAGTATTCAGTTAAACACAGTCAGTTTTGGACATATATATAGTTGAGAAAGATAACGTATGTTGTGTAACACTATTTTGGGTCCGTGCACAAACTCTTAAAGGGACAGCAGTCTAATAAACCATCTGCTGTCTGTCATGTTAATCAAAGAAACAAAAGACAAAGAATCACTATCTGCTCTTGACTGAATAAGTTTTATAACTTTAATTGTAAGCATTACTCTGTATTTAAATTTTTTTTACAATGAAAACTATCCAATGTTATTTAACATTTGATTAATTTCTGTAGTATTTCTTACCTGAATAATAACCTACTGGTAGAAAACTTAAAGCCATGTTTATTTTGTATCTCTCTTTATTCTATTGCATTTATTTGTGCTGCTGTTTGCAATTGGTTTATTTGGTCTTATTTTATTACTTTTTTCTGTTTTTTTATGAAAATAATACTTTGCGTTGAAGAAAAGTAGATTTTTGTTTGTATATGCTGTCAATTAGTTCTTAGAAAGAAAATCAGAATCGACAAAAATCGGTATCTGCAGGTCACACTTACAAAAAAAAGAAAATTGCAATCGGTGCATCTCTACTTTTTTGTTGTGTTTATTTTATTTTTAGGAGGAAAGCACGCAGCACATATTCACATATTCATCTAAACGTCGCTCTCAGCAGCGTGGACCACGTCTGGATGTTCACTAACACATTGTTGCAAAGGTATTTGCAACTTCTTTTTATCCATAAGCGAAGAATGAGAAAGATCTTTGCCGTGAGTATATCAGGCCCTTTAGTGATCCATGGAAGAAAGGAAACATTTGGGATTTGACCTGAGGATTTATTTATTTATTTTTTGATTGTTTGTTTATTTGTTTGTTTTTTGTTTGTTCATTTGTTTATTTATTTATTTAGATTAATTAGTTTAATTATTTACTTTAAATGTATTTATTCAAAATGTATTTATTTATTTTACATTTATTATGTATTTATTTATTTGTTTAATTGTTTATTTATTTAATGCATGACACAATGCATAATGTTTGAATGCAGAAGCATAAATCATAGCTCTATGATAGTTTATGCTGTTTTTTTTTTTTTTTGGCAGTTTTGCAGTATAAATCACAGTCCAGCTTCACTGAAATAACTTAATTTTATTAATTTGTAATTGATTGGTTTGTGAAAAGTGGTCTATACTGTAAAAAGTCTTTTTTTTTTGAAGATTACTGCAGTACGTCTGACTACCATTTCAGTCTTTCTACTTCAAAATTTCACATTTAATTCAGTGTGTTACTTGCCATTTCTTTGTAATTATTTGCTATCAAATTCTGTGTGAAAATTGTTGCAAAGTAAATCCTGCACCAATTGTTTGAACCAATGTACATGAAAGGGTTTAAAAAATAAAGTAAACAGAAAAATACTCAGATATATTTGAAATATAACATTTAAAATATTTTTGAAATATGTAAAAAAATGTCTTGATTGCATGACCCTTTTCTCATTTTATTTTCTTAGATAAAACAATGAACTTGAATGAGAACCTGCTGTTAAGCTTCAAAAGTGATGCCAAAGTGCCATAAAATGATCATAAAAGTGGTCCATATGACCCTTGTGCGATATTTCAAGTCATACAAAAATTTCTGTGATGAACAGACCAAAAGCAAGTTGTTATTTGCTGAAAATCTTCCTCTCATGCAGCAATCAGATCATGGAGTCAATGGGCCCTATCAGTGGGTCAATGGGTCACATGGCGCAAGTGCACTTAGGGCGTGTCCAAATCCACTTTTGCTGGTTTAACGACGGAAAAAATGGTCGGCGCGCCAGGCACATGGTCCAGAAGGGTTGTCCCTAGTCTCTTAATGAGTCATGGGTGTGTTTTGGGCGTAACGTGCAATAAATCAATCAGAGTCTCATCTCCCATTCCCTTTAAAAGCCATTTGCGCTCGCACCATGGCGGATTCGCTATTTACATGGCGGAATTTGCGAGTGGAAAGACTGAACGCTTCTCCAGAGAGGAATCCTTTTATTTTTAATATTTAAAAATGCTTGTGTGCTGCTATGCGTCCCTGTGTGTGTAACAAGCAGAGTGTACACGCATTGTGCACCCGCCTATAGGCACATATTACTAACGTGTCCTTTAATAACACAAAAAATACTGCGCTATTGACTTTAGACCAGGTTTTTGTTGGTCAATGTCGTTTTCAGTTGCCTCAAAATAGCAACGCGCCAACAATGCGTCTGAACACACCTCGTTTTCAGACCAGCACACCCATGGGAGCACAAATGGGCGCAAATGCATTTGCTATTTAAACAACATGACGCTGGACGTGACAATGATAACTGCGTCGGGCTGAAACTAGTAAAAAACACTTGAGTCGCGGTTGTATGATAGGGCCCAAAGTGTTGAATTTGAGAACCGTCTGATTCATTGAAAAGATTAAATTGCAAAAATTATTCATTTACAAATCAGATATCATTATTTTTATCATGAACTCTCCAAGAAGAGCTAGGATGACTGGGATATTCTTGAAAAATGTACCTTTTGTGTAAAAGACAGGCACACAAGTTTTAAACAACATGAGGGTGAGTAAACGATGACAGAAAGATAGCGAGAAAACTAAGTATTTGCACAGCAATACAACTCTCCCATCTCTAAGCAATTAAACATGCATCTGAAAGAGGCCAATTATGATCTGATGAGCTTAACACACACACACACACACACCATGCGAGAAGAATGAAAACTACAGAAGCTACGGTTAATCAATAACACCTTACAGGGTGTGAAAAACAAGATGATCAATTGTATTCCCCCTACCCCACCATAACAGCACTATTCATTACAGGACTGATGCTGTTATTGACCGCACGCTAATATATTACACAAATGGAGAATGCTGCTCATTAAAGCCCCAAATATACTACAAAATACCGATATGTAGCAGAGCTCTCGAAACAGTCTGCCGCACGACATTTTCAGCATCATCAATAGCCAGGCTTAACTTATTCATGAGGTTAAACAATTACCCAGGCAGACAGACACTCGTTCACACTGACTGAAGGTATAAGTCAACCTGCCGCAGCAGCGGGTAATGAAGTAAATCAGACAGTATTAACCGAGTAAACAGCCAGAGATTCACTGATTCACTGATGTTTAATATCCAAACGCAGCACGGTAATGAATTGCCCATCATCGTGGCTGTAAAGTGGCAGATCAATGTGTCTGTGCTGTTTTACCTGACACATGCAAGGGCACAGTTCTGTAACCTAGTGAGCCGCCTACATAGGCAACATGTTATGGCATCACATTTTATGGCATTTTGTGTTTCGAACACACAACCTGTTCCAAAAAGAAGTTCGCTGCCTTCTAAAATAAACTAATTTGGTAGCATCAGGAGAAAGCAATCCCACAATGCACTGTGGCGAGTTCAAGCCATTCAAGGTGGTGAACAAAGCATGAGAAATATTTATTGTGAATATACTGAGGGTGAAATAACGTCTCGGTTACGTATGTAACCCTCGTTCCCTGAAGGAGGGAACGGAGACGTACGTCGGACGTCACCGACGAATTGGGATCACTTCTGGGAGCCCCTATCAGCTTCGAGTGTATAGAGAACGGGCCAATGGCCATTGGCGTGCGAGATTTGCATCTCGCGCTCCGCCCCGCATCGCGGGTATAAAGCGGAAGCGGATGCAGCGCACATTTGTTTTTCACTGAGGAGCCGAACTAGTGACTCGGCCGCTGCAGTGATGGTACAGCAACTGTGGCGACGGGACGTACGTCTCCGTTCCCTCCTTCAGGGAACGAGGGTTACATACGTAACCGAGACGTTCCCCTTCAGTCGGTCACGTTCGACGTACGTCGGACGTCACCGACGAATTGGGATCCCTATGGAAAACGCCACAGTTACTACCACTTCCAGCGCCCAGCGAAAGCCCCTCAGACCCCCGTCTGTTCGGGGCGGGGAACCTACGCAGGGAGAGTCACTGCTGCTGTTCCGCAAGACCCACTCAGCAGAGTATTGGATAACGCTGGGAAAGCGTGCCCCGGGGGGCCGCTGCGGAAGCCACATCCTACACGTAGGGAGGTATCATGTGGAATATACATGTATGGACTGGCCGTGGGCAGTACAACATACGGAAGTCCCAGGGGTGGCCCCGGCCAATGCAGGCGGGAGACTACACCGCACAGAGACGGCAGAGCGAGCTCTGCCAAGGGAAAGACACGGGCTCGCCGTAGGGAGCCGTACCGTGGAAGAATACACATATGGGACCGCCGTAGGGGTCACAACATATGGATACCCAGCCTAACACAAGTTCCACCAATGCATACGAGTGTTAGACCTGGCGTCGGACGCTCCGCCACGTCTGACTGCCACGGGTTGCGGAGGACTCAACAGGGTTCGCCGTGCTGGGGAACTCGACTGGAGCATATCAGCGCACGTATCCGGTCCATGAGGAGGGGAATGGCGCAGCAAGCCGACACTAGAACGGGCACTTCGGTGTTACCGGCTATTTGAAGCGAGCACACGGGAAGAAACCGGCTCTACACGGAGGCTATAGAATCTAGCGAACGTGTTAGGTGTCGCCCAGCCCGCAGCTCTACATATATCTGTCAGCGAGGCGCCGTGTGCCAGCGCCCAGGAAGAGGCCACACTCCTAGTGGAGTGGGCCCTCAACCCAAGCGGGCAGGGCACGCCTTGGGTTTCATACGCCAAGGCGATGGCATCCACTATCCAGTGAGCCATCCTCTGCTTGGAGACAGCCTTTCCCTTCTGCTGGCCTCCGTAACAGATGAAGAGCTGTTCTGAGGTCCTGAAGCTTTGCGTTCTGTCCACGTAAGTCCGCAGAGCGCGAACGGGACAGAGAAAAGCCAGGGCTGGGTCTGCCTCCTCCGAAGGCAGCGCTTGCAGGTTCACCACCTGGTCCCGAAAGGGAGTGGTGGGAACCTTGGGCACATATCCGGGCCGGGGTCTCAGGATTACCTGAGAGTTACCCGCCCCGAATTCCAGGCACGATTCGTCGACCGAAAATGCCTGCAGGTCCCCTACCCTCTTGATGGAAGCCAATGCAGTCAGGAGTACTGTCTTCCAGGACAGGATTTTTAACTCTACTGACTGCAAAGGCTCAAAGGGAGCCCTCTGTAATGCGGTTAGCACCAGGGGCAAGTCCCAAGAGGGTATAGAGTGAGGGCGAGGCGGATTTAATCTCCTCGCCCCCCTCAGGAACCTGACGACCAGATCGTGCTTTCCTAGGGACTTACCTTCGACCATGCTGTGATTTGCGGCGATAGCGGCAACATACACTTTGAGGGTGGAGGGAGACAGCCTTCGCTCCAACCCTTCTTGCAGGAAGGAAAGCACAGAGCCGATCGAACATCTTCGGGGGTCTTCTCGACGAGAAGAACACCACTCGACGAACAGGTTCCACTTCAACGCGTAGAGGTGCCTCGTAGAGGGGGCTCTGGCGGAAGTGATGGTGTCTACCACAGCCTGTGGTAGGCCACCTAGAACCTCCGCGTCCCGTCCAGGGACCAGACATGGAGTTTCCAGAGGTCCGGACGCGGGTGCCACAGGGTGCCCCGTCTCTGAGTCAGGAGGTCCTTCCTCAGAGGAATGGGCCAAGGAGGTGCTGTCGCGAGGAGCACTAGTTCCGGGAACCAGGTCCGGTTGGGCCAGTATGGCGCAACTAGCAAGACCTGCTCCTCGTCCTCCCTGACCTTGCACAGTGTCTGCGCAAGAAGGCTCACTGGGGGAAACGCATATTTGCGTAGGCCCCGGGGCCAGCTGTGTGCCAGCGCATCCGAGCCGAGGGTCCCCCCGGTCAGGGAATAGAACAACTGGCAGTGAGACGTGTCCGGGGCGGCAAACAGGTCTACCTGTGCGGTCCCGAAGCGACTCCAGATCAGCTGGACCACCTGGGGATGGAGTCTCCACTCTCCTGGGAGCACTTGCTGTCGTGAGAGCTCGTCGGCTGCACGATTGAGCAGGCCCGGGATATGAATGGCACGAAGCGACCTCAGATGCTTCTGACTCCAGAGGAGGAGATGGCGGGCGAGTTGTGACATGCGGCGGGAGCGTAGACCACCCTGTTTGTTGATGTACGCAACGGCCGCAGTGTTGTCCGTACGGACCAGAACGTGCTTGCCTCGTAGCGGCCCTTTGAGGCGGCCCAGCGCAAGACGAACTGCTAACAACTCGAGGCAATTGATATGCCATTGCAGTTGAGGCCCCGTCCACAGACCCGAAACTGCAAGCCCGTTGTACGTGGCCCCCCAGCCGGTGGATGAGGCATCCGTGGAGACCACAGCATGCCTGGACACTTGTTCTAGGGGAACTCCTGCCCGTAGGAACGAAGGGTCCAACCACGGACTGAAGGTTTGGCGACACTTCGGTGTTACTGAGACACGGAATGAGCCGCTCTGCCACGCCCATCTCGGGACTCGGTCGTGTAGCCAGTGTTGAAGCGGCCTCATATGAAGCAATCCGAGCGGCGTCACTGCGGCTGCGGATGCCATATGCCCCAGGAGCCTCTGAAAATGTTTCAGTGGTACCGCTGTCCTGCATTTGAACGAATTCAAGCAGTTCAACACCGACTGGACGCGCTGCTCTGTGAGTCGCGCTGTCAGATTGACCGAGTCCAACTCCATACCGAGAAAAGAGATCCTCTGCACGGGGCAGAGTTTGCTCTTTTCCCAGTTGACCTGAAGTCCCAACAGGCTGAGGTGACTGAGCACCATGTCCCTGTGTTCGCACAACTGTGCCTTCGACTGAGCCAGAATCAGCCAGTCGTCGAGGTAGTTGAGAATGCGAACACCACGCTCTCTCATGGGAGCAATGGCCGCCTCCGCGACCTTCGTGAAGACGCGGGGCGACAGGGACAGCCCGAAGGGTAGGACTCTGTACTGATATGCCCGTCCCTCGAACGCAAAGCGTAGGAACGGTCTGTGTCGGGGGAGAATCGAGACATGAAAGTACGCGTCCTTCAGGTCGATCGCTGCAAACCAATCTTGGGGACGGATGCACCTGAAGATGCGTTTCTGCGTTAGCATTCTGAACGGCAGCCTGTGAAGGGACCGATTCAAGAACCGCAGGTCCAAGATTGGCCGTAACCCGCCGCCTTTCTTGGGTACAATGAAGTACGGGCTGTAGAAGCCTGTCTTCATATCGGCTGGAGGGACCGGCTCTATCGCGTCCTTCGCCAGTAGGACTGCGATCTCCGCCCGTAGCACGGGGGCGTCCTCCTTCGACACGGAGGTGAAGTGAACGCCCCTGAACTTGGGGGGCCGCCGAGCGAACTGAATCGCATAGCCGAGTCTGATAGTACGGATGAGCCAGCGGGACGGGCTGGGGAGCGCTAACCAGGCTCCCAGCGACCGAACCAGCGGGACCAACGGCACCACAGACGTACCCGCAGCGGGGCAGCGCAGCGGAGTGCAGGGACCCGACTCGGACGGCATCGCGGCCCGAAGTGGGGTCTGAGTGCGCAATGCAACACTTACCTGCTTCCGCTGAGGGGGTGCACGAGTGTGCGGAGGCCTCTTGTGTGCGTCCTGGACACAGCCAGCACCCCCTGCTGGCGATAAGAGAGGCACCGGAGGGTGACAAGGCATGGGAGCGTCGTACACCGCCAAGCGCGCTCTCTTGGCACCCAGAGATTTTAGAAACAGCTCTTTTTTTGAAGTTTTGGGTACCACTGGCCCGAAGGCCAGTGGCGGAACAGAAACCAAACAAGAACATAAAATTCTCTCCCGGCCCTCCAGCGGGAGAAGGAGCGGTGCTGTCACCACCTCCTGAAGAGCTGTCTCCTCCATCTCTGGGTGGCCCGTCTCAGGGTCTCTTACGACGACGCTTGCCACCTGGTTTGGCAGCGGCCTGAGCGGGCTGGACGGCCTTCCCGCGGCCGGCTCCACGCCGTTGCCCTGGTGGAGGCTGCTGCTGGGCTGGGGCGGGAGCGGGGGCGGCGGCGGGCGGCCGCCCTCGGCGACGAGCAGGCGGAGGAGCTGCGGTCGGCGGCTGGGCAGCAGCTGACCGCCGGGGCAGGATGTGTTTGATGGCCTCCGTCTGCTTCTGGACAGTCGAGAACTGCTGGGCAAAGCTCTCGACCGCGTCGCCGAACAGCCCAACCTGGGAAATGGGGGAGTCCAGGAACCGATACTTATCAGTCTCCCTCATATCGGCCAGGTTGAGCCAGAGATGTCGCTCCTGGACCACAAGAGTGGACATCGCCTGACCAATGGAACGGGCGGTGACTTTCGTCGCCCGGAGGGCGAGGTCCGTCGCCGTCCGGAGCTCCCGGAGGAGCTCTGGGTCAGGTCTACCCTCGTGCATGTCCATGAGTGCCTGGGCCTGGTGCACCTGGAGCAACGCCATGGCATGCAAGGCGGACGCAGCCTGTCCACAAGCCTTGTAAGCCTTCCCAGTTAGACTGGAGGAGAACTTACAGGCCTTGGATGGGTGGCGTGGGTCTCCGCGCCAGGTGGAAGCGGACGCCGGACACAGTTGCATCGCGACCGCCCGTTCCACCGGCGGGATCCCCACGTACCCCTTGGCTGGCCCGCCGTCGAGAGTAGTGAGGAGGGAGGAGCTACTCGGCCGGTTTCTGGCAGAAAAAGGTGCCGTCCACGACCTTGTGAGCTCCTCATGCACTTCCGGGAAGAAGGGCACCGGGGCGGGACGCTGAGAACCAGCGCGAGCCGCCCCGAGAAACCAATCATCCAGCCTAGAAGGCTCGGGACACGGTGGAGGGTTCCACACGAGCCCGACCTTTTCGGCGGCCCGGGAAAGCATAGCCGTCAGCTCGGGGTCCGTCTCGGACAACGCCACTCTCCCAGAGGGAGGCAACGCAGCCGGGTCTTCATCCCCCGAGGACTGAAACTCCCCCTCCGATGCAGCGATCGACATCCTATCCTCTGCTGGAGCTCCAAAGGTCACCGTTGGACCACCTCGAGAGGGGCCAGCGACTTCCTCCGAAAGCTCAACCGGCTGCGGCACTACAGAGGGTTTAGGGGCCCACGGAGGCTGGCTCGGCGGGTGTGCCCTAAACGTGATCCTCAGGTCACCCTGGCTATTCGCCGAAGTAGGTCTATCCTGCTGGGCAGGGATAGCACTAGATCGGGGCATAGGTAAGGGGACTCCACCCTCCCGAAGGTAGGCGAGTCTCGACCTTAGCGCCGAGATAGTCATGTTCCCGCAATGGGAACACGAACTATCCACAAACGCTGCCTCGGCATGTTGAATACCCAGACATGTCAGGCAGCGATTGTGACCGTCAGCTGGTGACAGGGAACGACCGCATCCAGAAACGCACGGGTGGAATGACATCTTGAAAAAGACGCAATTTCACACCCGTGTTGCTCTTTTAGAAGAAGCTCTTAACGTGCCGAAGCACCCAGGAACAACCGCGGCAAACACAGGGGATAGTGCAGCCTGTGTTTGCACTCACCGTGGAACGCCCCCACCGAACCAACCGGGATGCTGTAAAAACAGCAGTTTGTTTCACCGATTTCGGTGAGCTCGCGGTTGTCACTGCACGTGCCTTCTCTCCCAGCACAAAAGCCTCTTCTCTGCTCTCTCTCTCTCTCTCTGCTGGCGCAGGAACAGTCTTCCATGAAGCTTGTTTGGCTCCGAAGTGAATGACAAATGTGCGCTGCATCCGCTTCCGCTTTATACCCGCGATGCGGGGCGGAGCGCGAGATGCAAATCTCGCACGCCAATGGCCATTGGCCCGTTCTCTATACACTCGAAGCTGATAGGGGCTCCCAGAAGTGATCCCAATTCGTCGGTGACGTCCGACGTACGTCGAACGTGACCGACTGAAGGGGAACTTCTTTTTTATATCCAAATTTCAAAACACATGTAAATGTACCATTACTGTCCAAAGAATTTACATTGTATATACTTTAATATTATACTTATAATACTTATAATATACACTTGCTATTTTTAAAAGGAAGTTAAAAACATATTTTTTTTTTTTACTCTGGCATTTAATTAGTTCTGCTCTGGATTATATTGTAATAAATTGTTTCTTAAATGTTTTGTAGATGATTACTTTATTTCATGGCTTTCCTCTATATGTTTTGTATCTTATATTGTGTGATGAATTTAAATCCTTTTATCTTTTATGCAGGTTTTTTTGCTGTTGATATTCATCTATGCAATTTTGATAATGTAAAGCACTTTGAACTACATGTTATGCTATATAAATAAAGTTTATTATTTATTTATTTATTATATTACATTATAATTGTCTTAATTGTTTTTAATTTTCTATTATTTATTAGATCATATAATAGAATTATACTATATAGCATTAAAATGTATTATATTATAAATATTATATATTTTTTTATAAATGTTATTTACATATTTTACATTATAATAAGTTTCTATTATTAATTATATCATATAAATGTTATAATATTTAAATAAATTATACACACACACACACACATTAAATTTAATATATGAAATAAATGTTTATATTTTACTTTATATATGTAAATACACTTAAATATATATAAAAAAATAACAGATTTTGAGTCCAATACACTTGATTATATCCTCCTACTTAAACTAGTTTTTAACTAGTTTCTATTTTAAAGTTAAATAAATAAACTAGTCTCCATTTTTGTAGTGTAGACAAACGAAAAACAAAACATCATGCCACTCAAGGAGAGCATCAAAACTCCTGCTCCAAGGAGCTTTAAAGGATAAGAGAGACAGAAAGACACGGACAAAAGAAGATAATCAATGGAAGGACATGGTGGGTTAACCTCAACCGCCTGAGCATTGGAGGAAATGGAGAGGTTTTGCCGATACTGGATCTGATTTGAGGTCATCTCCTCAGTTCCTGCACTATGAAACTATTATTTTGTGATGCTAAGTTGAATTCACATTCAAATCAGACTGTAAACTCTGAACATCAGCACAGGAAAAAAACTATTACAAGAATCCAGTTCTTATTAAGATTCCCAAAAAGAAATAGAGATGAACAGAAACAGAAACAGGAAGAAAGTTAAAGGAACCACACTATGTTATACTGCCTGATTTCTTTATGGCCTGTCAGGATGCCCATTGGTTATGCATTATGTTTGAACTGGGGACAAAAAAATGTAATAGAAACACAGGGCAGGCCAGGCTGGAACCATGAATCAAGAGTTGGAGATTTCATTTAAGAAAACCCATGCCTGAAGCCCAAGAGCAGATACATGGGCTTCTCTTGAAGCCACAAATCAAGTCAGTTTGTGTATGCCTATGAATTACTGTGAAGAAACTGAGCTTTGTAATGCTAATAATATATTATATAGACTTATATTACCTTGCATAAATATATTTATGAGAACATGTATATGAAGTCCACCTTAGGAATTGTTCTTTGTATTCTGAAATCACTGGACTCTGCACAGCACCACAGGGAATCTCTCTAATAAAGTTCAGAGAGGTGATGATGGGTTACAGCTCTGCGTGCTGGAAATATATAATGAGCTCTCTGCGCTAAGTGAAACATCAATAGCGGAGCATATCACAAATAAACCGTTGAGAGGATTTCAACGAATTTGCTTGTGAAAATCAGTAAAGAGCTTCAAAACGTATTGGCTATGTTTCAAATGCCTTTCTGCTTGGTGAATTACAACACAAGACAGATGGATATCAATGTGAGGGTGTGAAGCCTTAACAAATACAGAGTTATGAAGCCGTTTACCTCGTCCTCCCTTCAGCTATGAGGATTGATCGTGCATTTGGGCAGATGTAAGAACTAGGTGCCCAGTTTTGATCAACTATAATGTAATGACACAAGCTTTAGAACATTTAAATGGAGTTATTTTAATGTGCCTTTTATTTGCTCAATGTTGTCTATAATTTCATATTGCCAACAAAATCTTCTCGAATGTGGATCTTCGATATATATAATCAAATATAAGCACCTATCTATTGCGAACATTCAGAAACCTCCAAAACTATTTTCTTTGACATCAAATCACTGATTAATACTTACTTAAATCAGGCTACAAAACCATTGCGGAGGTTGGTGACTGACTGAAGTATTTAAATAAATAAATACGTTTTTTTTAACACTTTGCCCTGTCAAATATTTAGCAATCAAAATGTTAATGAATAATATTGTGGAAAAGCCGCAACTTGTGTCAAAAACACTTTCATATGTAAAAGACATCACGAAGAGGTTCCTGATATCTCAGCATTATTGATAATGGTCCATACAGGGAACATAGATGGCAAATGGAAGATTTTAATCAGTTTTGGCTAAAATCAAGTCCGTCGGATTTCTTTCTATCGGCTGTGGAGGTGAAGAGTCAAGACTACAACTCCCATGATTCCACGCTCATTCATGGCATCATCAAGCTACGCATTTGTTTTGAATAAGTCACCGAAACTTACATACTGTGCCTTTAAAAGAAAACATGCAACGTACAAAATATAAACACATTAAACAGAAAACAATCAGAAAACTTCAGCATAAAACCCTTAAACTAATCTTAATCAAAAGCCAGAGAGAACCAACAAGATTTAAGAGTCGATTTAAAACTGGCTATTGAAGGAGCAGCCGCTCTGGTGAGAACGGTGATGTCATCCAGCTCATTTCAATTATCATATAGTGTCAATGCGGGCAGATCAGTAATATAGTTGAAATTTAAGTGTCCCCAACTGAGCAAGCCAAAAGCCAAAGGTGACGGTGGCAAGGAACCAAAACTCCTTCAGGGCCAGAATGGAGAAAAAAACCTTGGGAGAAACCAGGCTCAGTCGGGGTGCCAGTTCTCCTCTGGCCGACGAACAAATAGTGTATGATTATGATTCTGGCAACATTACAGGTCAGAAGTCATATTAGATCAATAGATATTCGTAGGATTATGCGAAAGATTGGAGTCGTCACGCCGGGGACGGGTTTAAAGAGGATGCTGTGTCGATGTGGCATTTACAGGGGGGAGTTTAATTGACACGGTCTCTACAGACACTTCAGGGATGCGTTCGTCATGCCCAGGCTAAGGTCCACCATCTGGTCCGGATACGGCCTGGATCCGGCCGACTGCAGTAAACCTCGGGATAAACAGAGAGACTAACATTAGCGTAGATGCCATTCTTCTTATGATGTAACGAGTACATCAGGTGTTATGGGAAGTGTTCCCGGTTCCGGCTGACCTAGTTAATGCAGCCTAAAACAATCATTTAACTGATTTGAATAATATAAATTAAAAATGTTTTATGTGTATGCCATAGTAAAGAGATGTGTTTTTAGTCTAGATTTAAACTGACCAAGTGTGTCTGCTTCCCGAACAATGCTAGGAAGACTGTTCCAGAGTTTAGGTGCTAAATAGGAAAAGGATCGACCGCCTGCAGTTGATTTTGATATTCTAGGTATTATCAACTGGCCAGAATTTTGAGACCGCAATAGACGTGATGGAGTATAATGCGTTAAGAGCTCGCTCAAGTACTGGGGAGCTAAACCATTTAGTGCTTTGTAAGTAATCAGCAAGATTTTAAAATGTATACGATGTTTAATAGGGAGCCAATGCAGTGTTGCCAGAACCGGGCTAATATGGTCATACTTCCTGGTTCTAGTAAGAACTCTAGCTGCTGCGTTTTGGACAAGCTGCAGTTTATTTATTAAGCGAGCAGGGCAACCACCCAGTAGAGCATTACAATAATCTAGCCTTGAGGTCATGAACGCATGAACTAACTGTTCAGCATTTTGCATTGAAAGCATGTGCCGTAATTTAGATATATTTTTAAGATGGTAGAATGCAGTTTTACAGATGCTAGAAACGTGGCTTTCAAATGAGAGATTGGTATCAAAGAGCACACCCAGGTTCCTAACTGACGACAAGGACTTGACAGAGCAGCCATCGAGTGTTAGACAGTATTCTAGGTTACTACTTGTGGAGTTTTTTTGTCCAATGATTAAAAATTCAGTTTTTTCTGAATTAAGTTGCAGGAAATTACTAGTCATCCAATTTTTTATATCAGCTATGCATTCCGTTAATCTTGTGAATTGGTAAGTTTCGTCAGGGCGTGAAGAAATATAGAGCTGAGTATCGTCAACATAACAATGAAAACTAACGCCATGTTTCCTAATAATATCTCCCAGTGGTAGCATGTACAGGGTGAAAAGCAACGGTCCTAGCACTGAGCCCTGCGGTACTCCATACTGAACTTGTGATCGGTGTGACATCTCTTCATTTACTGCTACAAACTGATAACGGTCAGATAAGTATGATTTAAACCATGCCAATGAAATTCCACTAATGCCAACATAATTTTCGAGTCTATTCAAAAGAATGTTGTGGTCGATAGTATTGAATGCAGCGCTAAGATCGAGTAACACTAACAGAGAGATACAACCACGATCGGATGATAAGAGTAAATCATTTGTAACTCTAATGAGAGAAGTCTCAGTATTATGATACGGTCTAAATCCTGACTGGAAATCCTCACAGATAACATTTCTTTCTAAAAAGGAGCATAATTGTGAGGACACTGCCTTTTCTAGTATTTTTGACAGAAAGGGTAGATTTGAGATTGGCCTGTAATTGACTAATTCTGTAGGATCAAGTTGCGTTTTTTTAATAAGTGGTTTAATAATAGCCAACTTAAAAGTTTTCGGTACATATCCTAATGACAAGGATGAATTAATGATATTAAGAAGAGGATCTATGACCTCTGGAAGCATCTCTTTCAGTAGTTTAGTCGGTATAGGGTCGAGCATACATGTTGTTGATTTTGATGATTTAACGAGTTTAGCCAATTCTTCTTCTCCTATAGCAGTGAATGAATGTAATTTTTGTAATTTTTTCTTGCAATGTCTGATGTGATACTGTAGTAGACGGCTGCATGGTTATAATTTTTTTTCTAATATTATCAATCTTACAAGTAAAGAAGTTCATAAAGTCATTACTGCTGTGCTGTTTACAAACATCAGAAGTTGAAGCTTTATCTATGGTTAATTTAGCCACTGTATCGAATAAATACCTAGGGTTGTGTTTGTTTTCTTCTAAGAGAGTCGAGAAATAAGCAGATCTAGCAGTTTTTAGGGCCTTTCTGTATGCAATCATGCTCTCTTTCCACGAAATGCGAAAAACTTCTAGTTTTGTTTTCTTCCAGCTGCGCTCCATTTTTCTGGCTGCTGTTTTAAGGGCCCGGGTGTGCTCGTTGTACCACGGCGTTGGACTATTTTCTTTAATCTTCTTTAAGCGCCGGGGAGCAACTGTGTCTAAAGTTCTGGAAAAGAGAGAGTCAATAGTTTCTGTTGCAACATCCAGTTCCTCTAGGCTATCTGGGATGCTGAGGAGATGAAACCGATGAGGAAGATTATTTACAAAGCAATCTTTAGTCGCAGCAGTGATAGTCCTGCCATATTTGAAGCGAGGGGACGGCTTTGCACCCTTTGCTAAATTAAGTGTACATGATACTAGGCAATGATCTGAGATGTCATCGCTCTGCTGCAGAATTTCAATGGTATCAACATTTATTCCATGTGACAGTATTAGGTATAAAGTATGATTATGATTGACTCCAATAGAGTTTAGAATGTCTCTAAATGCCAATCCCAATGCATCTTTTTCATTGTCTACATGGATATTAAAATCACCAACAATTAGGACTTTATCTGCAGCCAGTACTAACTCTGATAGAAAATCAGCAAATTCTCTGGTAAAGTTTGTATGGTGCCCTGGTGGCCTGTATACAGTAGCCAACACAAATGTCAAACGGGATTTATCAATTTCACTACATAACGTTACATAGAGCACCAAAACGTCAAAGGAATTATATTTGAAACTAGTCTTGTGAGTAATACTGAAGATATTATTATAAATTACAGCAACACCTCCCCCTTTACCTTTCAGACGCGGCTTGTGTTTATAACAATAATCTTGGGGGGTGGACTCATTTAAAGTAATGTAGTCGTCAGGTTTTAGCCAGGTTTCTGTCAAACACAGCACATCTAGGTTATGATCTGTAATCATATCATTAACAATAAGCGCTTTTGAGGAAAGGGATCGAATATTCAGCAGCCCGAGCTTTATCATTTGTTCATCTGTATTATATCTGTTGTTTATTTGTTGGACATCAATAAAATTTTTACCGTTGAATGGTTTTTTGTATTTACTAATTCGTGGAACAGACACAGTCTCTATGTGATAATATCTAGGTGAAAGAGTCTCTATGTGCTGGGATTTATCTGACTTCTGTGACGTGAGACAGCTAGCAGGCGGTCGGGTAAGCCAGTCCGTCTGCTTCCTGACCTGGGCCCCAGTTAGTCAAGGTTTAGCTCTAAGACTATGTGCCAAATTACTAGAGAGAAGAGCGGCACCATCCCAGGAAGGATGGATGCCATCTTTTTTCAACAGGTCAGGTCTGCCCCAAAAGCTTTTCCAATTGTCTATGAACCCTATGTTATTTTGCGGACACCACTTAGACAACCAGCCATTGAGTGATGATAGTCTGCTAAGTATCTCATCACTCCTTTTAACGGGGAGGGGACCAGAGCAAAAAAACGTCATCTGCCATTGTACTTGCGAGTTTACACACCTCTTTAATGTTAATTTTGGTGATCTCCGACTGGCGAAGTCGAACATCATTAGTACCGACGTGAATAATAATCTTAGAGAATTTACAATTAGCATTAGCCAGCACTTTTAAATTTGCTTTGATGTCAGGCGCTCTGGCCCCCGGTAAACATGTGACTATGGTGGCTGGTGTCTCTATTTTCACGCTCTGTGTAATAGAATCGCCAATAACTAGGGCACTTTCAACAGGATTCTCAGTGGGTGCATCACTGAGTGGGGAGAACCTGTTTGATGTTCTAATCGGAACGGAAGAGCGTTTTTTTTTTATCCGCGACTATGCCGTCTCACCGTCACCCAGTTGCCCTGCTGCACGGGCTCTACAGCCGGAACCGAACAATGTACAGAGTTCACTAAGCTATTCGCATCCAAAGCAGTGTCTAAAGCTGTTACATTCTCACTACTCTCAAATAAAGTCTGGATGCGTGTCTCTAATTCTGAAATCTTCTCCGTCAGCCTGACTATCTCCTTACATTTATCACATGTGAAGCCCTGTTCGCCAACGGAGAAAGATATACTAAACATGAAACATGCAGTGCAAGTGACAATGACAGGAGAAGAAGACATGGCTTACCGTATTTGTTGATTAATCCAACTTACCACAGTGTCGGTAAGAAGTCTCGCTGCAGCATTTTGGACAATTTGCAGGTGAGAGATCGCAGTTTGAGGCAGGCCTCAAATTGTGTATCGTCAGCATAGCAGTGGTAGGAGATCTTCTTAACAACTTCTTAAAAACGGCACCCAAGGGGAGCATATAAAGAGAAAAAAAGAGGGCCTAAAATGGACCCTTGGGGCACCCAGCATAAAAGGGGAACAGACGAAGAAAACTTCCCAGTGCTCACTGAGAAGGTTCTGTCTTTGAGGCCAAGCACTGCAGGGAGACACCCTGAATACCCAACACCTTTTCCAACTGATGTAACAAAATACTATAATCGATTGTATCGAATGCAGAGCTTAAATCCAACAAGACAAGCACAACATGTGAACCAGTATCAAGAGCTTTCATTACTGACCTTCAACAGTGCAGTTTCTGTACTGTGCATTGATCTAAAACCCAACTGAAATGTATCTAAAATATTGGACATACTGATATAGGAATTCAACTGACAATACACAACTCTCTCTAAGAGCTTTGAAATAAAATGCAATTTGGAGATAGGTCTAAAATTGCTGAGGATAGATGGGTCAAGATGGGGGAATAGTTCACACAAATAATGAAAATTGTCATTATTTATGTCATTTTTATTAATTATAACAATCTTTAGACATATTTTTCCATATAACAATTCATAGTGACAATGAGCTGTCATGCAGACCAAAAAAGCACCATGAACGTATTCCATCTTCTCAAGACACAATAACTTACAATACCTTATGTCTAGGTCCAGATGGGATCGCAAACCTCTTCAATAAGTGCCATGATACACTCTTAAAAATAAAGGCTCTTTATTGGCATCGATGGTTCCATGAAGAATCTTTAACATCCATGGAATCTTTCCATTCCACAAAAGGTTCTTTATAGAGGAAAAAGGTTCTTCAGATTGTTGAAATGTTCCTCATAACAAGAACAAAATGTTTCTTTTAAGAACTGTTGACTGGACGGTTCTTTGAGGAACCAAAAATGGTTCTTCTATGGCATCACCTTCAAAAACCTTTATTTTCAAGAGTGTATTACCAATGGTAAATAACCAAAAATGAATGGTTGTTCCATATTTCAAGGAACATTTGGTTAGTGGATCAAAGAAATACACTTATTTTCATCCACAACAAGTGACTGTTCCTCCTTCATTCAGAAGGGAAATGACAATGTATGACAGAAAGAAAGAGCACCATGTATAAATGTGCCAGAGAAAGAGCAAAGCCTTCATGCTGCCCACACCTAAAAGATTTAGAAATGTTTCTGAAAAACTGTGTTTACAGGACCACTTGAAAGGATGAGCAGCATACCAAAAAAAGGGAAGGAAGGAATGGACTCAAAGAGAATCATTTATTTTGAAATAACTAACAGTAAGGGATGTGGATAATTGGAGCAGTTTAAAAGCACTGTGTGTGTTTGATGGTTTGCTCTAACCAGCTCTGAACAATTGCTTTCCAGGAACCCGAACTGACATCAGTTCCATTAAAGAGACTCAAAACTGGTCATTACTTTTGAATATAAATAAATCACAGGACGAATTGCTTTCAAAAATTTTAATTCCACTCTATTTTAACAAGAATTCAGCCTTGAAGCTAAGAATGAACGTCTGGAGGAGAAAGCAATTGTGTGTAAAATTTCTGCATATCATGAACAAAATTATGAATGCATGAATCAAACTCACTTAAAATATATTCACCTATAGCAAGCAAGTATTTTTTTAGGCAATTTGGAAATTTTATTCACATACGGTTTCCATCATGCACTTTTTTTATGGAATATCTCAAAACGTATGAAGACATGCAGAAAGAAGTCGCTTAAACAGGCTAAAATATATTCACTTCTCTGTCTTATCGTTCCAAAGTTTGGGTTCAGTCAGTTTTTTTTAAAGAAATTAATTTGTATACATCAAGGCAACATTGAATAGATCAAAAGTGACAGTAAAGACCTTTATAATATTACAAAAGTATAATATTATTATTATATTTCAAATAAATGCTGTTCTTTTAAACTTTCTATCATCAAAGAATCCTGAAAAAAATGCATCACGTTTCCACAAAAATATGAAGCAGCACAACTTTTTTCAGCATTGATAATAATCAGAAATGTTTCATCATATTAGAATGATTTCTGAAGGATCATGTGACACTGAAGACTGGAGTAATGATGCTGAAAATTCAGCTTTGATCACAGGAATAAATTATATTTTAAAATATATTCACATAGAAAACAGTTATTTAAAATTGAAACAAAAACATTAAAAAAAAACCTTTTGAATGGTAGTGTATATTCAACTACACATATTCTAATGTTTTCACTCCTGTTAGTAGCCACATCACATCACTTCTCATTTGCCTAAAATAAAACTTTGTCCAACTTTTTTTGCGCCACATCACCAGTGGTCACTTGTGTCTTCAGAAATCGTCTCATTGAAAACATGCATGGCACTCCAGAACTTTACTGTGTATCTACATCTTATGGTTTATAAATGCTTGGATGCTTAAAATGTAGAAAAAATGGCTAAAGTGGTGCAACTGAACCTGTGCATGTTTTCCACCCCATGCATAACTCACATTTTCCATAACAATCCATCAGAAACATATAAGCCTCTCTTCACACACTTGTGTTGTCCATGTTGGCTAGTACTGCAGATTTGTTATGATGGCGAGAGAAAAAAAGCAGCCCTATTGGAAGCACACAGCGTTTAACCAGAAATAAAAATTCTCTCGTAGCACCGCCGTCTCCCGTGGCATTTCAACGGCCCCTCATTAAATCACAACACAGCACTATATTAATGACCTGTCACGACCGCTAACATTTATTTCATGTGAATTCATTCAAATCGAGGGAATTTTTACAAATGGCACCCACCGACCACGGGCCCGTTTTTCCTCCCTTCATTGAATTTAAGTCAGCAGAGCCCCCGCGCTTCAGCTTCGCACAGAGAAAGAAGAAAAATGGCTCTATTTATGGTCTTCAGGAACGTTGTTCTCACAGGCACATTGTTCAAGGCATTAAGCAATATCTTGGGAAATGTGAGGGTAGACACTGAAGATTAATCTTTGTGGAGCATAAATCCTCACAATGAACACAGTGCTAGTGTATATATATATATATACACACTATACACACACACTATATATATATATACACTGATCAGGCATAACATACTAATATTGTGTTGGTCCCCATTTTGCTGACAAAACAGCCCTCACCCATCGAGTCATGGACTCCACTAGACCCCTGAAGGTGTGCTGTGGTATCTGGCACCAAGTTGTTAGCAGCAGATCCTTTAAGTCCTGTAAATTGCGAGGTGGGGCCTCCATGGATCGGACTTGTTTGTTCAGCACATCCCACAGATGCTCTATTGGATTGAGATCTGGGGAATTTGGAGGCCAAATCAACACCTCAAATTCGCTGTTGTGCTCCTCAAACCATTCCTGAACCATTTTTACTTTGTGGCAGGGCGCATTATCCTGCTGAAAGAGTCCACAGCCACCAGGGAATACCGTTTCCATGAAAGGGTGTACATGGTCTGCAACAATGCTTAGGTAGGTGGTACGTGTCAAAGTAACATCCACATGGATGGCAGGACCCAAGGTTTCCAAGCAGAACATTGCCCAAAGCATCACACTGCCTCCGCTGGCTTGCCTTCTTCCCATTGTGCATCCTGGTGCCATGTGTTCCCCAGGTAAGCGACACACACGCACCTGGCCATCCACGTGATGTAAAAGAAAACGTGATTCATCAGACCAGGCCACCTTCTTCCATTGCTCCGTGGTCCAGTTCTGATGCTCACGTGCCCACTGTTGGTGCTTTCGGCGGTGGACAGGGGTCAGCATGGGCCTATACGCAACAAACTGCGATGCACTGTGTATTCTGACACCTTTCACCTCTGATACCCATGACCCTGTCGCCGGTTCACCACTGTTCCTTTCTTGGACCATTTTTGATAGATCCTGACCACTGCAGACCGGGAACACCCCACAAGAGCTGCAGTTTTGGAGATGCTCTGACTCAGTCGTCTAGCCATCACAATTTGGCCCTTGTTAAACTCGCTCAAATCCTTACGCTTGCCCATTTTTCCTGCTTCTAACACATCAACTTTGAGGACAAAATGTTCACTTGCTGCCTAATATATCCCACCCACTAACAGGTTCTGTGATGAAGAGATAATCAGCGTTATTCACTTCATAATGCTATGCCTGATCGGTGTATATACACATAAGTCTATTTCTATTTACAAAAATATTTAGAATATTTATAAGAAATAAAATACCAGTTTATGGTATTTTATGGTAATTTACCAGTTAAAATACCATTATATTAAGTCCAAGTTTGCACAGTGGCACTTTTGTCTGAGTGTTGTGAAACTCCCACATCAAGCGGTTTCTTCTTCGGACAGTAAAGCAAGCCTCCCTTTTCTCTTACTGTATTTACGAGGTCACACATTACTTCATTTTGTGAATAGCAAATTGCTCAGCGTCAACACATTTTTGATGGGAGGCACTGGGTGTAACAACAGTTCAGAGAAATCATTTTCCCAGAGCCGACAGTGAAAAATGAGACAAGATAATTTATATCTTTATATATTTATAGATATATATTATATATTATTATATAAGATATATTTATAGCTTTATATCACATATTTCCAAAGACAAACATATCATGAAAGAGGACTTCTGGCTGAAGATTCACAGTAAGAATGTAGCTACTGTAACAACCTGCTCCAATTGCATTTCATATTTTAAATGTCCCTCACTTAAACTTTAACTTATACTAACTAATAACTTCAGAAGACTTGAAAAGTACACTGCAGATTTTGCCTATGTCTGCTATAACTGATCTGAAGGAAATACAACTGTGTGCTTTTAAATGGGCCAGGACACAGATAGCAACATACGGTTTATCCTTCTGTCTTCTAATCATTCAAATGAGCCATGGAGAAGACGACAGAGAAGGAAAAGGAAGGAGCTCAAGGCAGACAGCCAATCTGCAGTAACACTAGCGGGATGACAAATGACAGGATAAAGAGTAATGAGAATACCCCGTCCAAGTTGTCTCAATACGGTGTTTAATCTCTTCTGTTAACTGCACTCTTCTCAGCGGACACATGTACCCTGAAAGACACTTGTACTAGTTCCTGCATGATCTAAAACTCACACTGAGTACTTATGTAGCATCTTAGGAACATTAGAAGGTGCGTTTGGTGTTTGCAGACTCGAACGTCTGCTCTGTTGTTCCCCCTGAGTTCATATGACAACAAGCTAAATAAATAGTCAAACAAAAGACATTACTATTATGAGGTAATTTTAGTACAAATACAGCAAAATATAAGTGTTGATGGTCATTGTGGGAGTAATGAGCTTTTCACACTGGAAATTGTTAACCCTACATTAACTTAACCCTGGGATATCTTGTTTCACATCATTCATACTTTATGCTGGGTTAGCAATTATTCCTGAGTGATTTAAGATTTTACACTAAAGTTTCACATTGCAAGGTTAATGCTACAATTTGCAGATAGACGGATGGACAGATGGATGTGATGGATGGTTAGATAGATAGATGGACGGATGGATAGATGAATGGATGGTTGGTTGGTTGGTTGGATGGATGGATGGATGGATGGATGGACGGACGGATGGTTGGATGGATGGACGGATGGATGGATTGACGGATGGATGGACGGTTGGATGGATGGATGGACGGATGGACAAATGGATGGACAGATGGTTGGATGGATGGCGGACGGACGGACTGTTGGATGGATGGATGGATAGATGGACGGATGGATGGACGGACAGATGGATGGATAGATGGACGGATGGATGGATGGACGGATGGTTGAATGGATGGACGGACAGATGGATCGATGGATAAACAGACGGATGGATGGGTGAACGGACGGACGGAGAGATGGATGGTTGGATGGAAGGATGGAAGGATGGATGGTTGGATGGATGGTTGAATGGATGGATGGACAGATGGATGGGTGGATGGAGAAATGGATGGATGGATGGATGTAGTGAATTTTAATCCACCCAGGTTGTTTTAAGATGAAATACTACACAAATTATTGTCTATAATTCAATTGATGAAAATTCTGTCATTCACCCTCATGCCATTCTAAATCTGTTTGATTTTCTTTCTTCTGTGTGGAAGGTAGGTTGAAAGATGTCCATACAATAATAGTCAATAGGATCTCTAAAGCAGTATACATACATGCAAAATACATTTCTTTAGGGGGGAAAAAAGGTTTCCGATCATAAATGAATAAGGGTCTATGTGTGCACTTGATGGGCAATTCTTAAATTTTAGGTTTCTAATAAAAAATGTTGTATTAAATTAGAAAAGAATGCAAATGAGAAGCATTTTGTGTGTGTATGACACTACAGACTTTATAAATAGATGTAATTTCACACACACATTTGCAGAGCATTTCAATTAATCACTGAACAAACTGTGGGCAGCTTAAATTAAGAGCAGCACAGTTAAGACATGAACCAAGAACACGAAGCGCATCGTTTATCAGCCAATGGCTATATGAGAAACCAGAGAGCTCATTAAAAAGTTTATTCATTAAGTGGGCTCTATTCACTGTTTGACTGTTATGGCGAGTGTTGCGCTGGAGTGCTGCTTAACAGGGCATTTAATTATAGACGCGTCAGTGAGCTGTGAAATACTGTCACATCCACAGGAGTCCCGTCACCAGTTCACCGGCAGAGGTCTCTACCATCAGAGTGCAGATACCGTCCCATCTCATCACTGTCACTGGTGCGTTATTGCACTTTGTATATTTCTAGCCCCCAATTACAATCTTGTCAGTGGTTTTCTCAGTAATTCTGGGTATTCACCCTGTGTTTATTCCCAATTGATAATTTTTCTTACCAATTATGCCTCTGCGCGCCTGGATATCATAACAAACTTGAGGAACTCTGAAAGTTTGAAGGGTTTGAACTAAATTCTGAATCATCCACGCTACAGTTACACGCTTTCTACATGGTACACTTTCATTTCTGAGTTAAATGTTACAATTTGCAGAAGCATGAGATTAATAACAATGATTAGACAAGAACATTACAAATTGTCCATCTGTTAAATAAATAAATAAATGCCACATTACTCTACTCAGGATGTTATAGGCCTATTTCACAAAATGTTCTGTCATATCATTAAATTCATTTAAAGTTTAAAGTTAAAGTTGACACCAAAAAAAAAATTATAATTCGGTCATTTACTCATTATGATTTAATCATTTACTCACCCTCATGTTGTTATAAACCTGTATGACTTTCTTTCTCCAGTGTAGAACGGTTCAACATAATATAATTGGACAAAAAAATTGTTTAAATATTCTTCAAACTTAATGTTTCAGCTGTTTTCGTCTATGGTGGTGGATAGATGGACGGATGGATAGACGGATGGATGGATGGATGGATGGTTGGATGGATGGATGGATGGATAGACAGACGGTTGGATGAATGGGATGGACGGATGGGTGGATGGGTGG